>CAHIKZ030004155.1:3812500-3862500 GCA_903632075.3 Acanthosepion pharaonis | reverse complement strand
TCGTAGAACTCGCAAGGGGCTTATTGAGTCATTCAATTAAGAACTATGATTCATCAGAAAATTCATATATATATATATATATATATATATATATATATATATATATATATATATATATATATATATATATATAAATATATGGATATAGATCCGACAGTATGAAGAAAAATATATACGGAAAAAACAAACAAAAATCCTTATATACAATTATGCTGTTTTAATGTTAATATGTCAATGTCGGATGTTTCGGTCTAATAAACCATCTTCAGGACATATTCATAAAATATTTTATATTTGATTCCGTGAAGATTTTAAAATATTTTCATAATAAAAATCTTAGGCGGATTTAAGAAGCAGGCATAATATCGATCTCACGCACGGTGAATACTAGACATGGCTTCTTTAGTATTTCCCCTTTTCTAGCGAGATTAATGCTCGACAAGCGTACATATAAATTTTAGATCAAAATAGAATTCTTTTCGTTTTTCATTCAAAATACTCAAATTTTAGGAATACGTTTTCACTGCGTCGCCCACGTGACGACAACGTGACCATGTTTTAAACGGGGCGCTGATCTTATCTGTTTGGATAAGTCTTGTTCTTATGTACATCGTCTTTGTCATGTTGTATTGATAATGTTATAATTTATGAATATGTCCTGAAGATGGTTTATTAGACCGAAACGTCCGACGTTGATATATTAACATTAAAACAGCATAATTGTATATAAGGATTTTTGTTTGTTTTTTCCGTATATATTTTTCTTCATATATATATATATATATATATATATATATATATATATAGTTGCGTTGATGTGAGTTTGTGACCCTGGGTTTCACGCCCTTTGCGATTGTCAGACAAAACGATCGCAAAGGTCGTGAAACCCAGGGTCACAAACTTACATCAACGCAACTAAATATGTTAGCCCTATCGCCGATATTTAGCGCTTTCCAATAAACACACATATACGCACACACACAAATACTTATGTACTCATATTGTTATGCTATCATAAGAATCTATCTATAGTGACGCGTCTATATAGATATAATGCAAAACGTCACATTTTATGCATTACGTGCATGTACAATAGGGCTATGACATTTTTGTAACCGTATGTTTCTATCTCACAAGTCGACGAACTTTTGTACAAAAGTAATGAAAAAGTAATTAATTAGTTTTAGCTTTCACAAACCGTAAATTCGATTTTACCATATACGCAATAAGGATAAAAAAATCTAAATATTTTAGAATCTTTATTTTTCAACTTGCTAAAGACATATTTGGATAGTACTTATGTATTTCTAACGCATTTTACAGTTTATAGTTATAGCATTACATACAACCCTACAAATAAATAAATAAAAAATTTCTAGAAGGGTCCAGAAAGTCATAGTACTACTATATTATCTACAATTTTAGAAATTTCGTGTTAAAAAAAATGAACTGAATTAAAGCTTTTTTTTCATTATTTTTTAACAAATGTACATCAAATTATGATACAGGGAAGAAATTATTTCATAAAAACTCATGACCCTAAACATGTATAACACACGTATATTAAATATCTATACAGATGCGTTTACACAGGTATTCAGCTAAACATCACATATTCATACAAATATAGAAGTTAATCCTTCGATTTTACGCCAAAGAAAATCGATTATTTTCAAACGTAAAAGGGAAGTGATTATATATTAACGATAAAAAAAACAACTTACATACTTTTAAATCAGAGAATCGATTTAGAACCTGGATTTTCGATAAAACCTCTCCCAAAAAATAAAACATAAAACAAAACATGAAAACTCTCCAATCTGAAAAAAATATTGAGATGATTTCTTCTTCTTTTTTTCGTCATCGACAAATCAGGCGATAGAGACTATTTTCCAGTCTTCAAACATTATAAATTAAATGGAAATCGTTTGAACATCGATGAATCCATAACTGTATCCAGTCTTGAAATCGCCATTCCTGATATCAAATAAATTTTCTCGTTTCGCTGCAGAATATAACAGCAGAAGCGGTTTTCAGAAAATGTCTCGAAGCTCATGGGTTAACCAGAAATAATGCTACTTACGCACACACACATGTGCACACACATAGAATATATATATATATATATATATATATATATATATATATATATATATATATATATATATATATATATATATATCCTGTCGACCGTGTCTGGGTCATCAAGTTAATGCGAATGATCCTTTCCTTAGCTGCATAGTATGTCCTAAGAGCTACATACAGTTTTAAATTCAGAGTTTTCTTTCTTCTTGACTGGTTGCCACCCAAAGCTATAGAACCCAGTCTGTTCTACTATTAACCCATAGCTGGGCGAAGAAGAATAGGATTCATACATTCGCCAATGGTATTAACGCGTAAGCATATATATATATATATATATATATATATATATATGGGGGCGCGTGTGCGTATGCGTGTGTGCGTGTGTGTGTGTTGCGTCCAAGAGATGACCATCTTTCTTCGGACTTCATGGACTTGTGCTACAGAATCTCAACGAACCGTACCAAATAACAGAAACCACCAACAGCTGCAACAACTAAAACGGATAGCACGTGTAAGTCTAACAGAAAATAATGTCATAATCCAGATATTGAATTTCCACACTACCTTAAGGAAAAAGGTTAGGATGGTTTCCCTCGTCAGTACTGCAAAGAGCGATAACAGCTGCTGGACCTGAGAAACCTATTTCCCTGTAAAACTGTTTTAATAGAAAGATTTTTTTATATGCCGAACGACAGTAGCACGAGCCGTTTGGTCAAGAGAAACCAAATCTTTCCATATAAGAAAATAGTTAATATTACCATAGACTTCCCCCTGGTACATAGGTACACTGACACGATATGGAGTTGCTAGCCAAACCAACTTGTCCTTTTTGTAGACTGTTTGCTATCACATGGTGACAGGCATTTTCAAGACTTCAGATCAGATTATCAACTCGTTTCGTTTACTTCAGCACATATTCTTTCCTTCTCTTTCCCAACAATATTAACAAGGTAGACTGGTCTTACCAGTAAAGCACTAGAAAAATTCTGAATTCATGACCGGTTGGGCGGGGTGCTAGCAACTCTACCCCATAAAACGTACTTGCTACTGAAACCAAAACAGAACCACCTAACTAAGTGTGGTTGTGGCCCTAGACTTCACAAGGGAGTCTACAGGTTTAAGAGAAGGCAATTGGTGGAGATTGTTAGCAGTATAGTAGGGACTCTCGTGACTTGTGTTAAATAGCAGTGTAGACTGGGTTCTCCAGCCTTGGGTGACAACCAGTCTAAGAAAAAGAAAACTGTGAATTCCTAACCTTGGTGGGGCAACGGGAAATCATTTGATTATCTTTTACAGGAACGCATGACCATTCACAGATAACAAAGAACATGCATCATGAAAGAACATGCAATTTTCATCCATAATGCTCAGGCAATATTTAAATTTAATTACTAAACTTTAATTACGAAAAGAGAAAACTTAAATTACAGGTGTTCCTTAATCAAACAGACGTGACTGTTTTTTGGAGTTAGCTTAATAATTAATATTTTAAAGCTGTCTAACTGCCTAGTATGTTTACGACATGCACGCCTCTAATCACAATTCAATATAAACTGTAAACTCAGTTTTTAAAGTTTGGTAACAGATGAATAGTTGTAATCAGGCTGCATCTGTGACCTTCTGGGTCTCCAGTAGTTGGCTGTAGATCTTCACAGACCGCTAATTATCCCAATAATCTAAAGTAATCAGCGGAAACAAGTTAATGACTTTCACGACCTTTACTCATTCTGCTTGTTGATATGCAAGAATACACGTGAACACATATAGGCGTGTATTTGAACAGCAAACCTTCTTTAATACATGCTTTATTTTTATGGCGTCTACTCTGACGAGCTATTTTCACTTAAGCGTGCTACTAGGTTGGCATCTCGTTCTCACCCTTTTACGGTTGAAACAGTTAAATGTAACCTCCTACTCCAACAGTTTCTTCTCTCGCACTTCCCGACAGGGAAACTCCTTTCCTCTTACTTGCTCCCCTGATAACTATCATCTTTAAAAATTTAAATACAATGTCAATCGACATCTTCTGTTGCCTTGATTCTTTTCAGACTTTCCTCAATCCCCTCCTATACACAGTCCTTTCCCTTACTTACACACTCTGTAACCTCTTGCGTACTAGTGGCACTCCTGTCATGCATAGGGTGAAAAAACAGAATGACGAAGTACTTTTATTATTATATTTGTCTTTTATGCGAACAAGTGTTTTCTTTTCTCGAATTAATGTCTGCAGAAACTAGAAAGACTCGTAAAAATTTCACGGTTTTCCTATTTGAATTTTCTGATGACTCTTACTTCTTCAATTAATGATTGAAAAAGCTCATGGCGTCTTCTATGATAATAAAATATCCACAGAAATTCCCCCATCGCATTGGTAAAGTTTTGAACTTCAAAACTTTAACAAAATATTGCAATAACAATCATAAATATGTTTTTTTTATTTTAAGAAGTAAGGGGGTACAAATGAAAAGATTTGAAATTTAAATACGTTAAGACTTCCTTGAAACAGCCGTTAAACACTTCTATATTCCATTATTTCTTTTTGCATTGTGCTTAAAACGATAATCTCTTCCGAATGGATAAATATTTTATGGTTGATTTCATTTAAATTTTAGCTGCTGTTACTCTAAGCCAGTTTCTTTTTCTTTCTCTCAATTTCTAATTGGAATCAAGTAGCGTGTGTATTTTGTTTATCTGCGCAATCAAAATGGAATAATCCATTATCTATTAGGTATTAGCAGGAGACGTTAAATACTTCTATCTTTCTTCCTTTCTCTTTTCTTTCTTTCTTTCTTTCTTCCTTTCTTTCTTTCTTTCTTTCTTATGTCTTGTTTTCTACGCAATCTAAACGGAATAGTCCATGATTTATTAGGTATTAGCAGGAGACGTTAAATACTTCTATCTTTCTTCCTTTCTCTTTTCTTTCTTTCTTTCTTTCTTCCTTTCTTTCTTTCTTTCTTTCTTTCTTTCTTTCTTTCTTTCTTATGTCTTGTTTTCTACGCAATCTAAACGGAATAGTCAATTATTTATTAGGTATTAGCAGGAGACGTTAAATACTTCTATCTTTCTCTTTCTTTCTTTCTTTCTTCTTTCCTTCTTTCCTTCTTTCTTTCTTTCTTTCTTTCTAGCCAAATCCTCATCTTGCGAACATTTCTCTTAATAATAATTTTAAAATTCAGCAGACGATTTTATTTAATGTGACTGGATTTTTGAGGATAGCCTTTCGCGGTTTCGTCGTTCGATACTGAGCGTTTGAAAAATGGCACTTCTATCGCGGTCGCAATGGTTTCTATGCAGAATCGGTCTCCCTGGGAATGGTCGAGCCAGGGTTTCCGCATACGTCAATAACGTATCAATTTTCGTGTCGTCCTGCAGCGATATTGTGGTGGTACATAACGCACTTGAACAGTATGAACATGTTACACGAGTAAATATTAACTACTACAAGTCTTCCGTCTGACGGTTGGGCTCTTGGAGAGGCGTTGTTCTTCCGAGTCCCTTCGGTTGGACTAACGGCTCCGTCCGTACTCTTGGAGCATGATTCGGGCCGGACCTTCGGCTGGAGAATAATTGGTCTTAAGTAGAGGTAAATGTTGGAGTGTCGATCCGGACTTGGCTCCGAAGGCGATTGTCCTTAAAGGGTTGGGCTTAGGTATGTGTCACGTATATCTTTCCCTTATCCTTTACCGGTTGTCGATACTTTCTCTATCAAACGATCGTCTCGAGACGCTCATGTTCGTGTTCTTCTTCCTGTTGTGTAGCGGATCCAGGCCCATGTCCGTACAGAGGTCTTTATTAAATGCCCGTGTCAGATGAGGGGTGCTGGGAATGCAGTCCTTGGTGAGACACAGATTAACCAGTAAACTGCTATTCTTGTAGCGTGCGTTGACAGAGGATACATTGTAGTCAAGGTGTGTTATGGTCGTCTTCCATATTCTTATAATCAATACTTTCCAGCTTGGGTTGAATGCATTCGTCAGCCCCGGCTGCAGAAGGCTCTCCTCAAAGAGTGTCATCGGGTCTAATGTGTCACTCCTCGGTCCAATGACCTTTCACGGACTAGGAAGACATTGTATGGGGCATCAGTGGAATCGTGTTGGAATCCTTCTGTAACCGGCTTGGATTGTCGGCAGATGAGTTGCGCTCGTTCTGAACCTAGGTGCCATCGGCGGATAATCTCAATCACCATGATTTTTCGCTGGCGGTTGACCCGGAATGCGCTGCCTCTCAAAGACTTGGGTTCCAAGGCGGGTGTGGCAGATATGCCTGATTGCCACCGGTTGGAGGAAAAACGGCTTCTTCCACTGTCCGCTGGTGCATCCGTTTTGGAACCATGTCGGTGAGCTGATGGCTCATATCGATCCCAAAAATCTCGTGTCCATCGATCTCGCGTACGTGTGGAACAATGAATCGACCCTGTGATCTGGGGTGAACCGATTCGGTATCTAGCCCACCCCCCGAGGGTTGCATGTGGCACAAGGCAGAGTTTATCGTGGGTTTTCCGAGCCCGTAGGCTCGCCCAAAAAATGCCCGTATAAACGAGATCGGGTTGGTCATTTCTCCCCGAACGAGATTCTGCCCTTCGGCGGAACCTCGTCCGGGTTCCTTTCTGCTCAGAGGCAGAAAGTTCGACCGTCAAGTCGAGAAGCTCGGCTTGAAGCTCGGCTTGATTCGTGTTACTCACGCTGCTTGCCGTAGCTAGAATGGTGCTTTGGGTGACGCAAATGGGGTGGGGGGGCATCGTACGAAACGAACACTATTCTCATAAGGATCTGATTGGATTTAAGGTGAAGGTCAGAGCTGATGGAAAGTGATTGGTTTCGGTAGATTTCAGCGAAAGCTGAGTACGTGTTGCCAGGCTGGTTTGCAGGAATCAAACCAAATTTCATTTTTCTAGTCCCTTGAAATCACAACAAAACGGATTTCCGGCGGACTCCACCCCTACTTATACTAGTCTATTTTTTCTCTTAGTTAATGAGAGTGATTGTCATTCCAGAACCCCTATTTTGCTATACTCTTTTTCAAGATTCTATTACTCCTTGGTTTATTTTTATCCCTTTTATTTTATCTTGATCGGACCAACCTTCTCCACATCTCATAGATGTTTGCCTTTTCCCGTCACGACCGAGTTAACTACTTGATTTTGTCAGACGGGAGAATACAGAAATCTTTTTCTTTTTTGTGGGGTAGGTGATACTCCCCCTTCTTTTTTTCATATTTCATCACTTATTCAAAATTTGTATATAATTTATTAATTAAAAAAATAAAATAACTGTACCTAAATATATTATGGGTGCATTATTAAATTCCCCGTGAAAATGCGGTATTTTGGTGCATGTTCGAACCAAATGGCAAAGGATAAGTTTTTATCGTGCTTGTGTCAATTGTTAGAATGGATGAGTCGTGATTCGAACTTGCTAGAAGTAGGAGAATTACTGAGGACCAATGGTTCTCCATTTGATTTCCGCCTATCACCACAAATATTATATATCATTGCTAACTAAAATTGCTTCACGGCCTTTTGGTTGGGATCAAAGTGTAGTATCTGCCCACAAGCGGCTAAACTACATTTAATTTTTTCAGTTGTGTTTCTGTTTTCTGACAGACGGCAACTGAAAATATTATTGAACTGTACTCGATCTTGGGAAATAGCTGCCTGGATCCAACCAACGTCTTTATCTACTGAGCTATGTATCCTTGTATGAATTTCTGGGACTTATGAACCTAATTTCTCAGCAACCGTTTTTTACCAGTGCTCACATTTCATTTTTTTTTTTTTTTTTTTTTTTGTTAATATTATTGCACTGTTAGTGGATAAAGACGTTGGCTAGATCCAGTGACTAGACCCAAAGAGTTATGAGTTCAATACCAGGCAACAACAGTGGCGAACCAAAGTTGGAGAGTTGAGTTAAACGGGAGACATTCGGAAAAGACATGGCACGTGGAAGTAAAACTATCTACCTCGGTGTACGAAATAAAGGGTTCATTCCGAAATTCCATTCATCGGAAGAAGGCCAGAGCGTACAACGGCCGAAACGTTGTGAGTATGGCAATGAAGATGAGGATAACAGTCCGAATAATGTAAATTATGCAAGTTATCAGATTTATAGATAGATGTTAAAAATAATATTATTAGTGGTAATGATAATACTAGCTGTTTCCTTATAAGGAAATATTCGATATTCATTGCTCGAGCAGACAGTTCTAACGTCGGTTGAGATTAATAAAATCTTTTGATTACAACAATTCTTCAGGAAAATAGCTGTCTCAAATCCAATCGCTCTTTCCAGTACTGATAGAGGCTTTCTTCCTTTTTGTAGTAACATAGTAAAGTCATATAATATCAGCAGTTGAGAAACGATCTAGAAAAAAAAAAGAAAGAAAGATCCGAAAATGCCTTTGATGGATTTAATAGCTAGAAATATCATTAAAGGTTATTGTCCATTAGTTTCAATTGGTACGTTACTGATAGTCGGAAAGTCTTTTCTCTTTTTAATTCTCTCCGGCGACCTCCGCCTTTTTCTCTTCCGGTCGTAACGTGATACTTAGGGGAGCGAATGAGTTATGTCACAGGTTGCTCACTGTTACCGAATCATTGAAAGGTCGCAAATTTCATTACCACAGTCACACCAAAGCTTGAAATGCGAACACGGATATCAATTTTCCGTAGTTCATTATCCTTGAGGGCTAGCTAATAATCATGTTGGGACACGAGAAATAGATTAAAAGACCTGGCACAAATAATAAAAAAAAAAAAAAAATTGCCTCGTTGGTAAGGATGAAAATAAACGGGGGTGGGGCAAAAAATACATTTGTATGAATATTAGGGTCATGACCTTTTTTTGTAACCGAATGTTCCTGTGTCACAAATCGATGAACGTTTGTACAAAAGTAATGAAAAAGTCATAGTTTTAATTTCTGAAAAAGGTCGCCCCCCCCAAAAAACGAACATTCGACCATACCATATATACAATAACGGTAAAAATAAAAATATTTTTCAATTTGCTAACGATGTAATTCTATAGTACTTACGTATTTTTAAACGCATTTAACAGTTAACAGCTATAACATAACATACAACCTTACAAATAAACAAAAACTGCGAACATTGAGAAGCTTTATTCCTTAATTTACTAATGATGTAATTGCATAGTAGTTATATGCATTTTTAACTTATTCAACAATTTATAGCTAGAGCATAACATACAAACTTACAAATAAACTAAATTTCTAGAAATGTCCATAAAGTTCTAGAAGGCTGCAGGTTCTAGAAAGTCCAAGAAAGTTCTAGAAGCCACAGTATAACTATACTTATATACGATTTTAGAAATTTCGCGTTTGTGGGGGATCAAATTTTTAAAAAAATAAACTGAAACCTTTCTTCCTTATTTTTGAAGAAAAGTTTATCGAATCATGATACAGGAAATGAATTATTTTACAAAAGGTCATAAGCCTAATATACATATATATATATATATATATATATATATATATATATACAGTGTAACCCGGATATAAGAGACCCGGATATAAGAGAAACCCGGATATAAGAGAGAGATTTTCTCTGGTCCCAAATTAGAGCCTGTGTAAATGTATATAAAATAGACCAAACCCGGATATAAGAGAAACCCGGATATAAGAGACTTCTTCTCCGGTTCCGACAACTCTCTTATATCCGGGTTACATTGTATATATATATATATATATATATATATAATTATTTACCCGCTGCCACACGCAGCAAGATGTGGCACAAGGCCGAGTTTAAGTGGGTATCCGAGCCCCGTAGGCTCGGGCAAAAATTCCCTATAGACCACGTAAACACGGAGTCAGTTTCCCAGACGATACTCCGCCTCTCGGCAGAGCCTCGTCTGGGGAATACCCTCTGACATAAGCCAGGTAAACCATATATATATATATATATATATATATATATATATATATATATATATATAGCTATAGGTATGATAAAATATACATATACGCACATATACTTGTACGTACATATAGAAATATTTCATTCATAGGGTTATAAATACAGTGGTCAATGTTACGTAACAGAGCTATAAGTATATAACAATGAATATATATATATATATATATATATATATATATATATATATATATATTATATATATATATATATATATATATATATATATATATATCCAACAACTCGGAAATTCATGCGGCCTTAGAATCTTCATCTGCTAATCTAGCCGATTTCATTTAGATACTTTTTGTTTCCATCACTTTTGTTATTAGGTATTTCACACTGTGATAAAAGAAGCCCTTACAATGTTGCAAGAGCCGCAAATTTACCGTGGATGATGTAGGAATCAGAGCACTTTGTTCGCATTTCCGTCTTAATGAATTGTTTCCAATTTTGATCAGGGTAGCATGTTTGATATCAAAATTGTGGTCAGTCTCGTTACGATAATTGAAAAATGCCTTCAGAGTGTTATGTAAAATGTCTCTTTTGTGTTCATATAACCTTTTCTAAAAAAAAAAAGGAAATGAAATGAAATTGGCTAGATTATATACCCAAAATACGCACGCACACACACACATATATATATATATATATATATATATAATATCTTATATTAATTGCACTCGAAGTTTCATGTCGAATCAATTATCAAGTGCTGGATTTATAATGTTTCATATTAATATATATATATATATATATATATATATATATATATATATATATAAAGTGAACATATCAACACTTAGAGGCGACAGTCTGTTTCATGCTATGCAATCGTCAAAATAACAGCATATGTGGCCTGACGATTGCATATAGCATGAAACAGACTGTCGCCTCTGAGTGTTGAGTTCAATGTTCACTTTTATATTTATATTTACACACACTATCTCTGATATTGAGCACTTTATCCCATAAATATAGCACACCTTAAGACTATATTTCTTTATATATATATATGTGTGTGTGTGTGTGTGTGTGTGTGTGTGTGTGTGTGTGTGTGTGTGTGTGTGTGTGTGTGTGTGTGTGTGAAGAAATATAATCTTAAGATGCGCTATATTTATGGGGTAAAGTGCTCAATATCAGAGATAGAGCGTGTAAATATAAAGTGAACATTGAAGTCAACACTTAGAGGCTGAAGATTGCATCTAGCATGAAACAGACTGTCGCCTCTATGTTCTATGTTCACTTATATATATATATATATATATATATATATATATATATATATATATATATATATTTTTTTACACTGCAGAGTATTTATATGTATTTGTATATGATCTCTCGCCTCGTACACCTGCCTATATTTACACATTCGGTTATATATATATATATATATATATATATATATATATATATATATATAGTATTGTAATATATATATATATATAGTATTGTAATATATATATATATATATATATATATATATATATATATATATATAGTATTGTAATATATATATATATATATATATATATATATATATATATATATATATATATATATATGTATTTAGTAATCTTTTCTTCATGCACCTTTCATTCAATGCGAGAGACAAGGTGCTTTGATTTAGTTTTCTGTACAATTTCTCATGTGACCTATTTTTTTTCTTTTCAGATGATAAGCCTTATTAATAAAAAAACAACACTTAATAATATCAACTATGAACATGGACACAATATCTTGACCGTGTTTTGAAAAATGAAAACACTATATAAATACATACATGCAACAAACTCTTTCTTAACAGTTAAAATATTTGAAAATGGCTAAATGTATCGTCAAAAGCGCTCGGAATAAAAGAGCATTCGGACAGTTTTTATATAATTTATCATCTGAAAAGAAAAAAAATCATTAGGTCGCATGAGAAAGTGTATAAAAAAAAAATAAAAGCACCTTATCTGTCGTATTCAATAATATATATATATATATATATATATATATATATATATATATATATATATATATATATATATAATAAAAAAACAAAAAAAAAAATAATTGAAAATTAGAATGCCCGATGCCTCTCTCTCGTGCGTATGTCCAATCGTACCAATAAACTCAGTCCAGTCCGATGAAGTCCTAAAGGACAAATAACTTTTTTTCCCACGTTGTCATACATAACAGATTCAGTCAGTATTTGAACTCGGATAGCGGATTTTATTTTCGCTACCGAGCGACTGCCCACACATCCATTTCACTGACCCTTACTAATCTAATAATTGTAAATCCTACTCCCTGTCTTGCTAATTTAACCTTGAACCAAATTGAGAAAAATTTACTCAGTACGTAATACATATCATGCATATGATTACAAAAACGTTACAAACAACATTTCCCTACAAAAGTTCGTGCAAAAACATTTGCATTTAAATACGCCGCAAAAGTGCTTCTCTCTTCATTATTCACATATAATTTATTTCACGACCACTCATAAAGCGTTGCAACCAAACATGTACGCATTTGAATGCGAAAATATCCTTAATTACATATAATCACGGCTAAAAGACCTCATTTTCTTCGTTTCTGTCTCCTGACATTCTAGAATTTCAAAATCACCTTTAAAAATAAACGATTCTTCTATATTCTAACGACTCATTTCGAATGTAAATAGCCGTTTCGTTCCATTTGAAATAACAGATATTATTGATTGTCATTTGCTAAAACATAATTCCTACTCAATCCTTGCCCTTAGCCGCACACACACACACACACACACACACACACACACACACACACACACGGCTTTAAAGTTGCAAATATAAATTTCATGCTAATAACGACGATCGACAGCAATAAAAAGTAATGAATTCAGCCATAACGGTCATATAAATTGTCCCACACTCGCGCACTCCAGTCATACCATTCAGTAATCAGGCGGTAGACTGATTACCAGAGGCTTATTTTCATGCCTGCTTTAGAAAATTAACCCAGATCTACATTTAACATTCAGTTGTATTATGGTAAAGTGTTGTGACCAAGTAAATAGTTTAAGAAATAACAAAACAAGTGTTACAGATATATCATATATTAAACAGTAAATACAACAGAAGAATATTACACGACTAGTGTGAGCGTGTGTGTCGGTTGACCCAGCGTTCAATTTATTCGACTGTTGATATTTACCAGCCTCGCCATGAGGTAGGATGTGGCACAAGGCCGAGTTTAATGCGGGGGAAAAAATTCCCTGTAAACCCCGTATAAAACGGGATCGGGTAGCTGTTTCCCAAGACGAGACTCTGCTCTTCGCCATAGCCTCCTCTGGAGATCCTCTGTCCGGAGGCAGAGAGTTTGACCAGCACAGCTGGAACAGATCTATTCGACTGTTAATATTTAACAGCACCCCCACGAGGGATGTATGTGGCACAAGGCCGAGTTTACCGTGGGTTCTCTAAGCCCGTAGGCTCGGCCAAAAATATTCCCTTAGAACCCGTATAAACCGGTTCAGGGCCTGTCTACCTTCCGAATGAAACTTTGCCTTTCGGCAAACCCTCGTCCAGGTTCCTCTCTGCTCAAGGCAGAGAGTTCGACAGATGAACAATCTATTCGACTGTTCTCCCAAGGCCTTCTCTCCTACTAATCTTATAGTAGGGGGAAGTGTCCAACATAGATTCTTTAGAGGGAGGACACCACAACATAAAGCAATAATATTTAATTTCTCTTCCAAGCAAAAATTAGAGTTTTTAAACTTTCCTACATCGTTTTTACAATTTTCAATTTTACTTAAAGCGTTTACCCATATTTATCTTTTTGCTCTTATATATATTTCGATAGTTTTGTGCTATTTCTATTGCACTGTCTCTATGAGAATATTTTAACATTTCAAGATATTTGCTTCCAAGTTACCTCAGTAGTTCTGATGTATACCATATCCGGTCCTTCATCTGCCTCATAGTTACTTCTTATATCAGATTCTGCGTCATGTATTCATTTTTAAAGGGAAAGTTTCTTTACAGTTACGTGAGGAGGAAAAGCAAGCATCATGGAGGAATTTCGAAGTGATTTTACAATCGAGAAGACGGTCTTTCAGAATAGACTATATGGAAACAGCACAACACTGTGGAAATATATATGCGAACAGAAAGATAGATGTAGGCGAACGCTTTGAGTGACGGTGTAATTTATTGAGAAAAATATTATTTTTTGTACAGAAGATAACAAAATATATCATTTTTGCGTGGAGGCGAAATTATACATTACTATGTTTCCTGAGAAGATTGTATAATAATCTTCATACGCAGGCATGAAAATAAATATCTATTCTGCCATCTGTTACCTGATTAGGGAACGGTATCGTATCGTCGTATCTATATGAGCATTCAGGATAGCTTCATTACTTTGTATTACCTTCAAATTGATGTTATCGGTAAGGAGCTGGTAATTTTAAAATCAATTACTGATTGAAAGTTTAGCTCGGCCTTTTTAGGGGTTTGGGAATTTCTTTGTGAACATTAAGTACCAGCAACAGTATTATTGACTACTACAGATATTTATCATATATATATATATATATATATATATATATGGCATCAAATGATAATTGGGAAAAAATCTTACATTTTGCCGACGCGTTTCGTCTTCCGACTTTTTCAAGGCAAAAATGAAATCGAAATGTTTTTGTTGTTATAGTTACATTAAAAATCCAAATTTAAAAAGATAGACGCTTCTGTGTAAGCCTTTTTTTTTTTTTGGTTAATGTAAATTACTTTTATAGTAAGGGATTATTATTTTTTTTTTAATAATAATAATAATAATAATAATAATTTTTTTAATAATAATAATTTTTTTTAATAATAATAATAATAATCCCTTACTTGCTCGGACTCACCATCGACCCAATTTCGCTCACAAGACTTCGACACACACACACACATACACATATATATATGATGTAATATGCTCGATCTAAACAGAGCTATTAAGTATATATTAATAAATATACATATTATTCCTCACTGGCACCAAATAATAATAATAATGATGATGATAATATATATATATACATACATATAAAATACAGATAGATACACACACACACACATACATACATACATATATATATATATATATATATATATATATATATATATGGTGTAACAACAAAAATCGTGTAACAGCAAGTTTGTCTAATTTTTAGATTAAATTTTGAACCGCTGAATCTTAGAAATGATTAAAAATATCTTACTGGAATTCTCCGATGTTTTTATGACACCATTGGACTCTAATGTGAACAATGAGAATCTATTTAAATCAAAGTTGAAATGATGATCCCTCTTCCTGTTGTGACCTCCTGATTCAATTTTCCTTTGTACTGTTCCCTCATTTTTAAAATTATTCACCATTCTCGTGAAGGTTTCTTGAATGAACTTTGAAGATGAAAGCCAGAGCATGAATGTTTGTACCATTACTGAAAGCCTGAATGATCTTTTTCCTCTCACCATTGCTCAGATGGAAAGATATAGTGGGGCTGACACAAAACGATTTTAACCTGTTCGTATTTCTAACTAAAAAAGTTAAAGGGTTTTTTTTTTCCAGTAATCCTTCCGTCAAATGATGTTAAGATGGCTAAACGTCTAAAAACCTGGGAAAAGAAACAATTAGTTTAGTGTTTTTTTTTTTTAAATATTAAACATTTTGTGGAATAGACAATTATCCCATGCTCTTAACACAAATTGAACAATTTTGCTGTTACACCCGGTATATATATATATATATATATATATATATATGTGTGTGTGTGTGTATGTATGTATGTGTGTGTGTTTGTGTGTGTGTGTGTGCGTGTGTGTGTGTATGTGTTGTGATGACTCAATGCAGTTCAGCTTATTTTGGAAAAACAAAACTACCACCATTCCTTCACCTCTTTTCTTTCTCCCCACCCTGACATCGATCCAGCCACCCAGACTGTCATCCCCTCTCTATAATTCTTTCAACACCCACCCCTTTCAACTGGCCAATTCAGCAATTTACCCACTAAGCTGCGAACGAATCAGGTTTCGCTTCTTATGCAACAATTTGAAACGATTTTCCTCTTCGCATTCGCTATGTTTCGAAGCGTACGTCAAAGCAAAATGAATCCGTTAGTATTCGTTCTTGCAGTTTTGAGACTAAGGCTTCAATTCACCATTTTTCTTGATTCTTTGCGGCCGATTATACTTGGTCGACCTGTTATCTGCGGATTACTCGTTAGCTGTGTCCATCTTTCCATGCTCTCATCTGTGTTGTATCTCTTTGATTTAATGCATTTTTTTCTCTATGTCTATATTTGTCCAATTCGATCACCGAATTTAAACAATGTTGAGCCAAGTCATTACCTAGTTTTTTGTTGTTTTTTTTTTTTGTTTGTTTGTTTGTTTTTTTGTATCATTTCACCTCAGGCGGAGCAATAAAGCCACCAAGACATAAAAGGGTATTGAGTGCGAGGGAACAGAAAGAAGAAAACATTATTAAGGAGAGAGAACAATAAAAGAATAGGAATTAAGAAGATAACGATTGATATTGTACTTAAATTTTCAAGATCAAAGTTGACTGGAATGGTGTTATATAGGAATAAAGCGTCGCTGCCGACACTTGATTTTGAACATAGATCGCCAGTGAGCAAACACAGGCGATCCCATTATTGAATTAAGAACACGTAACCATAGAGGAAATGCATGTTGGAAGTGGCGTGATGTCTAATTGATCGCTATTTCTAGCCTATCCTCTATACTATATGGATCGTTATTTTTATTCTATCCTCTATTACTATTCGGATCGCTCTTTCTTCTCTTTCCTCTGTTACTATAGGGATCCCTATTCTCCACTCTATTTCCTATACTATTTCTCTATTCGGATCACTATACGGTGGTTACTATTCGAGCGAGTATCATCGAGCAAGTACTATTAATGCGAGTGTTATTCGAAGGCGTCTGACACCCGTATTGTTCAACGGCGTTACTATAGTTGCATCTGCGATTACAAAGTCTACACTACAACGAGCATTACGAAAGTGACAGTGAGTATTCGTTGGCATTACAAAAGTGGCAACGCGTGTACGTTGTCATCATAAAAAATGCAAAAAAAGCGAGAAGTGTGGGTGAAGAAACTGTTAGCATAGAACTTACGGTTACATCTAGACATTTCAATTTTAAAATGATGAAACCTCGACGCTAAATTAGTAATGCGCTTAAATTTATTTTATTTTATTTAAGTTTAGGCATCAAAAAGAATATCTTATCAGAAGAATTACCATGAAAATACTTAGAGCAAAAGTGCAGGAAGACTACGTTATAACGATGGGAAAGTAATTGAAGCTGAGATGCCACGTCAGAGTCAATAACATTGCGGATTCTTCTTATTTTCGTAATCTTGTTGATACCGAAATAGTCTAAAGCTGCTAGCGTCCATGTTACACTCTCACTTGATCCAGTCGCTTTATTCCTGTTCATCTTGCCACGTTCTGAATTTTCTTTAGACTTTAATATTGTAGGACTTTCTATATTTGTGTGTATTGCAGGCGATTTGTTCCCAGTAAATGTGCGGGTTTATTCTAATTCCTTTCCCAAATAAATACAGGAATCATAATTTCTGAGTTTCATATGTAGACGTCCAGTCGCATGTTCCGTCAATTTTGAATATTTCATTATGTGCGGGTGATAAAAAGGATACCACTTCGGAAAGTGGAATAAGCGAGTCGAGTTCAAATTCCGGGTAACCTGTTGTGTTCACTTTGGCACTTTTCGCCCTTGGAAAAAACATGAATACGTTTGCGTAGCTATGGGTTGACCATCAGTGCAGCCAGGTTCTCTAGCTCCGGATGGCAATGAGTCTAACAGACGGAAAACTCTGAATTCCAAACTGTGGAAAAGGCAACAAGAATCTACTCCACTGTCTTTTCCAAGAGGTCATGGAAATTCACAGATGATAAATAAAGCGAAACTTGGGAGGGTCATACCCTGAAGCAAAATGGCAATAAAAAGATGAGACATTTTTTGCATATAATAATAATAATAATAATAATAATAAATGCAGCTCAGGACCAAAGCCTTGCAACCAGATCCTATTACTGTCACATAATCAAGGATGGAACTAATCCCAAATGCAGAATCTGCGGAGGATATGATGAAACTGTCGACCACATTATCTCAGGAGTTCCAAAACTGGCAAAAAATGAATATATCCACAGACATAACAAGGTAGCGACATATGTGCACTGGAAGATATGGAAGAAGCATAAAATCGAAAACCACTGAGAGATGGTATGACCACCAACCTAACATAGCTACCTAAAATAACGATGTAACTATCCTCTGAGACACGCCAATTCAAACTGACAGGGAAATAAAAGTCAACAGACCAGATATTATAATAAAAGACAAGAATTTCAGTAAGTGTATGCTTATTGACATAGCAGTACCATCTGAGAGAAACACCCCCCAAAAAATTATCGAGAAATTGTCCAAATACAAGGACGTGGAGATTGAGATTTACAGGATGTAGGAATACACACTTAGACTGTACCAATAGTAATCGGAGCTCTGTGCCTTGTGAGAAAAGGAATGGACAGTTTAACTAACAATGTCCCAGATAACAACATACAAGTTGCCAAGAAAATCGCCCTACTTGGAACATCCGATGTACTAAGAAAAGTGCTATTAATTAAATGACAATTCTTCTATAGGGCCTAAGGACCATAGTTTGGACCTGGCTCTACAGGATTCAAAGAAGGAAATATAACACACACAAAACAACAACAACAACAACAACAACAATAATAATAATAATAATAATAATAATAATAAAACTGAAAAAATAAAGATATAAAAATAGAGGAGTTTTGTTTATTTTCAGACGTAATGGGACTCCATTAGTTGAAGTCGATATTGAAGAGGCCCCGTTTAGATTTTGTTGCATATAGATTTTTAATGTAGCTTTTTTTTTTTAGTTGTACAAAATTTCGTTGAAGATTTTCATGTTTTACACCCAAAAAAGCATAATCTAAAATGAATATTTTTTTTATAAACACGGAGGTGGAGGTGGAGGTGGCAAACATACGTAATATCCCCACCAAAAAAAAAAAAAAAAAAAAAAAAAAAAGAAGAAAATTACTATTAGCTCAGGGTCCACTTAAAGCCTAAATATGGCAGTCGTCACACGAAAAATCTTTTTTCCATTTAGTCATAGTTTTTTCCTATATATATATATATATATATATATATATATATATATATATATATATATATAATGATGAAAGTGGAGAGTCTAAAATCTTCGCTTTCATCATTATCATTTACTTGTTCTTACATTAAGCGCTTTTTGGATTTATCTTTGGAATTATCTATACGAGTTATCAAATAATAATATCATTATTGATATATATATATATATATATATATATATATATATATATATATATATATATATTATTGATATATATATGTATATATATTATTATTGATATATATATATATATATATTATTATTGATATATATATATAATATTATTATTGATATATATATATAATATTATTATTGATATATATATATATTATTATTGATATATGTATATGTAATATTATTAATGAAATATATATATAAATATATACATTATTATTGTTGATATATATATATATATATATATATATATATAAATGATTGTAGTATATTTGAGCAGAAACTTTTCTTTTAAATATATTTCGTTAAATATGGCAGACAAAGAAGGTTTAATTATTATTTTTATTTAGTTTATCCAGCGTCCTCCATCGAAAGTGGCTAAAGAGTTGGCCGAAAGTCCTTGAGACAATGAAAATTATGGAAAATTTTTGTAATCCTTCACTGCCAACAAATGGAAAAGGACGCTGGAAAAACAAAATAAAAAAAATGAATTCCTCCTTGTCTGCCATATTTAATGAAATACATACATACACACACATAGATATACACGCACACACGCACACACTCATATATATGTGCGTATGTGTGTGTGTATACATACATATATATATATATATATATATATATATATGTTTCGTAAAAACCATTGGTTAACGAAACTTGTATAAAAGAGGGATTGCTACCGAAATACACAATATATGTGTGTGTGTGTGCGCGTGTGTGTGTACAATATCTGTAAATGTTAATTATCTAATACACATGATATACATTGAATGTAATAAATACCACACCCAATGTTTTTAAACTATTGAACAAAATAATTTCTCTCGATTCGTTTGTAATTTGCCCCTGTCATTTATTTCTTTGATGTAGCTTATAATTAAAACTTACATCAATTTGTAGTAATGCATATGTTTAATTATTTATAGAGACCGTAGTTATTTGTGATAAAAGGTTTATTGCAAGATTAATCAAAAGTTTCATTAACTCAAAGGACCACGTATATAGCGAGCAGGATTTATTAAATAAATATATCGAAACTGGTAGTCTCAAAATTAATTCTGTACAAAACAAGGACTTGAAAACTTCCATTCATTATAAAGATTGTATAAAAAATCGCGTATGTTGTATGAAATAAATACGTTAAAACCTTTATTCATTCTAATCATTGCGTTTAAAACTCGTAGGATTTATTAAATAAATACGTTAAAAGTTTTATTCATTCTAATCATTGCGTATAAAACACGTAGGATTTATGAAATAAATACGTTAAAACTTTTATTCATTTTGATTATTGCATATAAAATTTGTAGGATTTATGAAATAAATACGTTAAAAGTTTTATTCATTTTGATCAATGTATATAAAATTCGTAGGATTTATGAAATAAATACGTTAAAACTTTTATTCATTTTGATCATTGCATATAAAATTCGTGGGATTTATGAAATAAATACGTTAAAACTTTTATTCATTTTGATCACTGCATATAAAATCACAGGATTTATAAATAAAATAAAATAAATACATTAAATCTTCCATTCATTCTAATCATTGCATATAATACTCATATGATTTATGAAATAAATACGTTAAAACTTTAATTTAATCCAATAATAAATATATATAACGAGTAGGATTTATTAAACAAATAAGCCCAAACTTTCATTCACTCTAATGATTAAATATGGAGTGACGCAAAAATATCTGCGGGTAAGGACAAAATGAAACAATTGTATTTTAGCAGCAGTTGGACAGTAAAAAGAAAGCACTCTTAATTGTAAGAAAAAATGAATGATTGTCAGCAAAAATCAACCCAAATTACTAGTTGCATATAAAAGACATATATTTTGAATAGATACAGTAATTATCTGTCTAGGATGGCAACAGACGACGGAAAAATCGATATAGAAATCCAAAGAAACATAGGAATAGCGAAAGATGACTTTCAGAAACTGAGCAAGGTATCAGGGATTTGAAAAATGGGTGCTACTATAGTGCGATATCTACAGTCCATTTTTAATTATTGTACGATATCTATTATTCATAGTCTACTTTGGTATGATATTTACCAACTGTTGGAAGTATGAAATATGTTAGGGTTAGGGGTTAGGGGTTAAGATTAAAGACACTGAACTGTGAACTGATCATTAACAATTTTTATAGAAAAAAATTGAATAAAATCATCAGATAGTGGTTTCAATGTTTATAAACTGATTTGATGTCATTTAAAAAAACCCAGTAAACAGGTCATCGTTTTTCTTGAGCATTTCCAGCAATAATGAGTGCATCGTCATTTACGGGACGTCGTAAATGCCTCGGTAGATATCATACTATAGCAGCACCCATAAATGTCCTTAAAGACAAAGACAAGACAGCTAAACAGCTATGTAATATCTGACCTCCAATATGGCAGTTGGTTCTGGGCAATCTTTTCCCAGATGAAAAACAAAAAAAACAAAAAAAAACACAAAGTGACACAGATGATGTTCTGGGACATCTAATTAAGAAAGAGGGACCGGAGAATTTAAAACTTATATGACTAAGTAAAGGTAAGAGAAGCAGAGTGAAACAGCGGGTAAACTACTTAATGAATTTGCATTACTCGCAAAGAGAACGAGACAGCTTTAATTTCTGGGATACATAATTAGCTAGAAAGGCTTGGAAAATTTGACACGCATAAGTCATATCGAAGGCAAAAGGAAGATGGAAAAGGCAGCGCACCACTTCAAGGACAAGAACGGACTGCGGAACGGCCAGTGGGAGAGATGGTAACAAAAAGACAGGCATTAATACAAAAGATAGGATGTTAGGGACATCATAATCACCCACATTTTGAATGGGCACGTAGAAGAAGACCAATTATAGCAACGAAAGGCAGAAAGTTATGTAAACATGTGATTAGCCACGTCCCGAAACAACAGAAACTAAATATAGATGCAACATATATATATATATATATATATATATATATATATATGTGTATGTGTGTGTGTGTGTGTGTGTGTGTGTGTGTGTGTGTGTGTGTGTGTGTGTGTAATACCAAAGCTTCTGAAAAGAAGGCTTCAAATCGGCCACGCCTAAGAGGTGTAAATAATTGCAAGTAAATAAATGAATAAATATTTGCAAAAATAGGCAGTAAGGAGGCTACGCCTAAAAAAGCACAAGTAAAAGTGCTCAATGCTGGACACCCAATAAGGAAGCCGGTGTCAAACACAGCTACACAATAAATTTGGTAATATCGAACAGTACCTTTCCGACCTGGGGTTCGATCTCATCAAATTATTACTTAACCGTCCATTAACCCATCATAAGATCGAAACGCGGGTCGGAAAAATACTGTTTGATATTACCATATATATATATATATATATATATATATATATATATATATATATATATATATATATATATATAGTAGTAGTAGTAGTAATCTTATATGTATAAGAAATTATACTCGTTCGGAAAACCTTCAGTGATTTTATTTGCAAATAAACAAGCCAATACCAAAGGGGGGAAAAGGTATAAAAAAAAGAAAGAACCAAGAACATGGACGTCAGCCGAAAATAATCGTCTAGCATACAAGTTCAAAAACCCAAAGAAAAAACCCTGATACGAGTAGGCAAAATAACTAAATAAAGTGCTCAATACAATAAGTAGAGAAGACTATTAAACCTAGAGACCCAGACAATTTATCACGAGTTTTCACCTTAGCGGATCGTCAGGGAAGCCAGCCTTCCTTGACGATCCGCTTAGGTGAAACCTTGGTAGGTTTGTCTAGCTCTCTTGGATTAACTATATATATATATATATATATATATATATATATATATAGAGAGAGAGAGAGAGAGAGAGAGAGAACATTTGAATCTGCAATATGTAGGAATACGTATGTTGCTTAATGCCAATGGAAAATGCTACACCGAAATCTGAACATGCATTTGATTTGCGAAATGTTCACTGTATGTGTTAAATTCTCCAAGACTTTTTTCCTCATTAATGCGTCCCAAACATTTCACCTGTGTCCGTTTGTAAGAATAAGTTTCCTCAGAGTTCCTATTCTCTTTAAAAGTTCTTTGTTTTCTATAAATGGTATTCTAAACATTCGACGGTCACTTCAAGTCATTTCTTCTTCTGCGACAGTGTTTGTCCAGCTTCTAATGATTAGATATTACGCAGAACTTTAGTTCTCTTAACTTTGTTTTGTCAGGATTTTTGCTATCTCTTAATAATTTACTTTGTTTCTAAAAGGCATCTTTTGTTTTTCCTATGCACCTATGAGTGTCTGTTTTACTTTTTCCTGTTTGGCTAGATTTTTTTCTTTTTTAAGTTTAGCAGTATATTAACATCTCTATAGGTTGTTTAATGCAGAACTCTAAATATTTTGTACGTAATTTTATGCTTTCAACTATAGAAATTTTGTACATAATATTATGCTTTTAAAGTAAAGGCATGTTTTATAGATATATTAGTGTGAACATTATCTATTGTAGGGGGCTATATGTTTTGGCATAAACCTATTTTATTAAGACAACACATTATGTTAACGGTTTCAACTAGTTTTCTCATGTTGTTTTCCTTGTAGTATGTGTAGGGGCCTCACTGGGAGGTCTTGCTCCTCTGCAGACGTTCAGTAGGCGTATTCTACAGTTCCAACTGGCAAGGCGGCCTTTTCGTTGTGTGTCGTTCATATTACGTTTATATAACGTAAATCCATCGACAGTGATATTATTTTTGAATTTCATTGAAATCAGAATGATTTTTAGTGATAATGAATCACTAAATTAGTGTTAACGATAGGATTTTGCCATCTTTTAAAGTTTACATAACCAAACCAATTAATTATTTGGAATCTAATAGTATTGAACGTCAGTAATCCGTGTGGATTCGAGCCGCTATCCATTACACCGCCGGGTCACCATTGGAGGATCGTTGGAGTAATGGATAGCGGCTCGGATTGATGAATCGGAGAGCTGAGTTCAAATTCCAGTCGGATCCATTACATTCACTTACGTGCTAATACCCTTGGTGTGAATCGTCTTCCCCCAGCTAAGGGTAAATAGCAAGAGAGACTAGAGGAGCAACCTATTTAGGAGAAGAAAAACTCTGAATTCAAACCCAAGAAACACGACTGCTGTACATATAGTGAGCCTACGGGTCACGGGATAAAAATATTTGTGGAAGATTGATCAGGTTTGTATTTAATCTAAACTTCTTTTCTTTTTTTTTTTTTTTTGCTCTGTATTCGAAAATTTTCAATTTTCGGTGAATGGATTTTTTTGTCCAAACTTGCTGACGAAATGTTTTGCCCTCACAAAGATGAATAGCTCTAAACAAACAGATATATATATATATATATATATATATATATATATATATAATATAAACAGATAGAAATGAGAAAGAATAAAGAAAAGAAATATAAACATTAGAAAATGGACAACATACATCAATAAATTAGTGAGAGAAAGATGGCAAGCCTTAAGACGCTAAAGAAATTCGAAATAAGCATTAATAAATTGGCAAGAAATAGAAAGAAAAAAAGAAAGAAAGAAAATATGACAAGCCAAACGCTCGAACGCTATTGCTGGACCTCAGTGGAGTTCAATATGATAATTAGATCTTGTGCTTCTTTCTCCGTTAAATAGAGGTGGGGAAGGAGCTGGGTGCCGGCTTGGATGAGAGATGGCGATATAAACCTACATACGGACGACGCATACAGGATCATATAGATTTTTTCACTGCAGTATATCAATAAATATTTTTTTGAAATATTGGGCAATGTGGACGTGCTTAAACAGGCAGTTGTTTTTTTTTTTTAAACAGAAGACTGACCACAAGAGAGAAGGGGCTATTTCCCCATTTAAATGGATCTTACTGAAAGCATATATTGAGTTGATTTCGGGATGTTTTCTTGGTATAAATGCATTAAACCTGTGAATGAGTAAATTTTCGGGGTAGAATCATGAAAATTGAAAACGCTTCAAGTTGGAAAGAAAGTCCTGACGAATTTGAAAAAGCAAAAGAACAAATTGTTGCGAAATCTATTTTTTTTTCTTTTCTTCCATCAATTTCAGTTTCTCCTTCATTTTCTCTTATTTTATTTGAATTAAATTCTTCTCACCTTTATTTATCTTTTCTCTTTTTATTTTTTTTCTCACGGCTCCGTATTTTTCACTCAGTTTTTTCTTAACCCTGTCTTAGTGAGTTTCCCACCACTGCAGCTCAAACATTTTTTTTTTATTCTCTTCCAACTCCGTTTGTTTACTGGAATCGGAGAAACAAAACTGAACTTTTAAGAATTGAACAAATCAATAGAATCCATATTTGTTATGAATCGTGATGCTATAGTGATATATTTAATATTTCTTTTTTGTTATCTAAAACCGACAAAGACACGCCACTTCGAATTTTTTTTCTTAACATAGGACAACCTGATAAAGGCTGATAAACCATAAAAAAAAAAAAAACAAATCAATCAAAAATCCTAACACAAAAGAAGAATCAACAAGCCTAAAAACAGAAAGAAAGAACAAGTAGCTCCCGACATCAGCAAACACTAATGGCATATAACAAAACGATAAGTACCAACTGTTAAGGTTAAAAAGAAATTTCTTGTCGACAAATTTCCATATTTAGTTTTATAATCTTTTCTTAGTTGGGCTTGTATTATCGTCTAATAGCAAAACACTTTTACTATTAAGCAACGATATGTGCTTTTTTTCTGCGAATTCTTGTCGACAAATTTCCATATTTAGTTTTATAATCCTTTCTTACTTGGGCTTGTATTATCGTCTAATAGCAAAACACTTTTACTATTAAGCAACGATATGTGCTTTTTTTCTGCGAATTCTTGTCGACAAATTTCCATATTTAGTTTTATAATACTTTCTTACTTGGGCTTGTATTATCGTCTAATAACAAAGCAACGATGTTCTGCAATATTTACAACTGATTAAAATACTTCACCACATTAGCTGTTTTGTTTTGGCTTAGTACTTCATGATAGACGACAACCTATATTTTTTGCAGTAACCTTCACCCTACACAACACCTGGTGTACATCCGTGTTAGAGGGTTACGTTAGTTTGTACGTATAAGAGGGGAAGATAACCCTAGACTTGAACTGCTTATGATCGCAGTGATCTGGAAGACGTCCTACTTGGGAGTCGGTTCCACAGAGTAGTTGTTTGCGGGAAATAGCTGTTCGAATGGAACTTACTTCTCACCAATGGAATACGGGGGGAATGTTGGTTTGCTACAATGTGAATGGCATGTCAGATCCTTGCCGTGAAAGTTAGAATTGGCTGAACCAAGAAATGTAGTTCGTCCGAACACTTTCCGTAAAAGTAGGGATAGAGCAGCGAGAGGCTTGCCACTACCCGGCTGTGAGAGAGAGAGGTTGATGGGTGGGAAATAATTCGTCACCCACGCTTTTTGAAATCTATCGAGGATGGAGAGAATAATATATTTCGGGTGTGTTGTCCTGGTTTGGGCACAGACACTATTTTTTCATTGATTGCTGATCATTGTCAATATCATGTAATAGCAAAAGACATTTACTATTAAGCGATGTAGATAATATTATAGAGGACCCTCTTTTATCATTGATGATGATCCTACTCAGGAAAGGTTCGTTAGCAAAGTCTAGCCTTCAATGACGTGTATAGATCAGTTCTTTGATCACGCTGAGAAGGAGTCAAATGATGAAGGACGCATTAACCAAGTTGAAACACTTTTCCAACTCCATGATTTTTTTTTTTTTTAGTGTGACTTGTATTTAATTCTTCTGGTAATTCCTGGGTGAGTTGCTTAGATTTTTTTCAGCTACGGTTTGCAGAAATTAATCCTGACCAAACTTGGTCGTCAAGATCGAGGATAATCTTCAGGAGACGTTAATTTTACAGTTTGGAAAGAAAAAGGTATCTTTACTCAAACACGTCTACCCACTAAAATAACGTAAAATAGCAACATATGTGCCGCAGGTTTACTTTTTTCGTGTGAAGCTCTCTTAATAATAATAATAATAATAATAATAATAATAATAATAATAATAATAATAAAGATGTGGCACATGGAGCATCAACGATCCCTGTTGTAGTTGGAGTCCTCGGATTGTTTGGAAAAGATCCCAGTAGACTCATTGAAGGGATTCCTGGAGCCCATGCCTTAAAGAAATACAAAAAAAAATGTTCTGACGAATACAGCCCACACCTTACGAAGGGATTTATCCATGTAATTTTTTTTTTTTTTTTTTTTTGTCAGTTGAAAATGTCATGATGCCATTTCTAACCTTAGGTCTCTGGGCGGGACCCCGAAAGAAATGTGTACACACCAGAAATCAAAGGAAATAAAAATTATAATACGAAGAAAAGGAACTACTACTTCTTTTTAATACTACTACTACTACAAATAATAATAATAATAATAATAATAATAATAATAATAATAATTAGATATCTTTGAAGATCTTCCAAAAAACTATCAAAATAAAAGGATCTAGACCAGGAAACAGAACATTGATCCTGTGGCGAGCCCAAAGATACTGCACTGACCCTCAGCAGAAACGCTAATTTTTAGTTCAATAATAATAATAATAATAATAATAATAATAATAATAATAAATGTCCTGAATCTACAGCAGGCATGACTCTCATGGCTTTTGATCGTAATTGATTGGATTGGATGTATTATCAGGAACATGTTTTGTCATGTTGAATTAAGATTGGCTACAGTAAATATCCCTTTCAGTGCCGCAGATTTGCTTGTCAGTTTCTTGACCATAACCCTATAGTCTGCATATAGACACAATATACATGTCTGATCACGAACAGAAGTCATGGGGTGCATCATTGCCGGCTGTTGAGAGGTTTTGGGGTTTGTTATTTTTTTAACTTTGGAGGATGAGTCAGCCAAGGCGATTTGGGAGCCACATCTAGATACCTGGGAACACCCTCAATTGGAGACCGTCTGAACGGCGCTACTTGACTTGAAGGTGTTTCTAAATGAGCCCCATCTTCAAGGTTACGCACTGCTTATCAAAACCTGACACCATATAGTCTACATTTGGTTGTGACCCAAATGCTTGGTATAGCATTTTCAAATAGGGTGTTGTGATGAGTACAGTGAGTTTCGTATATATGTACTGCAGATTTACTTTTTTTAATGTGCAACTCTCTTAATAATAATAATAATAATAATATGAAGAAAAAGAACTATTACTTCTTTACCTATGAAAAGTACACATTTTTGTTATTTTAATTTTCTAATACCCGTGGAAATTTCTTTATTGCATCGTTAAATATTTGAGCATAATAACCTTAACAAAATATTGCAATAGCAATTATAAGTATGAATGCTGGTCCTTATTTTCAAGAGGGTACAAATGAAAAGATTTGAAATTGACAGTCTTTGCTATTTTACTGAAGCAGACATTAAACACATGAGAGCGTTATCATCCCCTCTATCGTCTTGTTCTTTTTTTCTTTTTTCTCAGCGAAACCAAACTGTGTCTCTGCTATGACTTTTTCGTCTTTTCTCGCGTTTAAAACGAAATAGTCCAATTCTTTATGAGGCATTGGCAGGACGTAACGAACGTGATAACTAAGAGACAATAATAATAATAATTCCATCCCTGAGAAGTAAATTCCACTCAAACAGCTTCTTCCCGCGAACCACTGCTCCGTGAAAGCGACTCCCAAGAGGATGTTTCCCCGATCACTACAATCTTAACCTGTTAAAGTGTAAGGTTAACCGTTACCATCCTCTCCTACCTGTATAAATTGCCTCCTAACGTAACCCTCTACCTCGAGTGGCCCCAGGGCCTTGTACAGGGTGAACCTGAAAAAATAACAATAATAATAATACTAATAATAATAATAATAATGTGTTGTATACTTTTATCAGAATGGATGTCATGATGGTTATATTGAGCTTTGTATATTTGTACCCTAAAAAAGGTTAAAAAATAGGCTTTGAACGAGTGAAGCCTGGGGGTCTTGGCAAAGATCATCTCTCTTTGATCATTGTGAACTGGCGTAACATATACACAAAAAAAAAAACTATGCCAAATAACAGAAACTACATCACTTGCAGACTTTCAACAGCAGCAACAACTAAAATGGATAGCACATGTAACTTGAAGAGAAAATAATGGAATAATCAAGATGT
This sequence comes from Acanthosepion pharaonis, assembly GCA_903632075.3. Lineage (NCBI taxonomy): Eukaryota > Metazoa > Mollusca > Cephalopoda > Sepiida > Sepiidae > Acanthosepion > Acanthosepion pharaonis. The sequence continues at coordinate 3,832,883 of CAHIKZ030004155.1, read as the reverse complement.
CGACACTACTTAAAATGAAAGGTTAGGAGGCAGACCCCCATCAATACTAGGAAGAGCGATAACAGCTTCTGGACTTGAAAAACCTATTTTTCTGAAAATTTGTTTTAAGAAAAACAGTCCTGGCTGTTCGGTTAATGAATATTAAATGTTTCCTTAGAGGGAAACGGCTATTACCATTACGTTACTGTTTGGAATGCTCATCTCTCTCTCTCTCTCTCTCTCTCTCTCTCTCTCTCTCTCTCTCTTACTCAATAATAATAATAATAATAATAATAATAATAATAGAGAGAAAATAGTACAATTCATTTTAGCAATAATACCACCAATAATATTTTTAAAGTTAATGACTAATGCGGAAGTGTGGAGTTGGCCTTACGGTTAACAACATAGAAAAGGATGAGAGTTCAATTTCCGTCCTAGGTAATCTGTGTTCATTTCATACCTACAAGTAAACACAGTGGGTAGTAATATATAATCTGATTTATACTCTTAGGAAAGGCATGAATACGCCTCTCCCTATTGTTCCTGTTAGGTTTTACGCGATAATGCTGATACTATGTAAGCCCCTATAATCTGTTACATGTTGCTCGGGTAGAGCTGGGTATTGCCAAGTAACTCTATTGCTTAGAGAAAAAGGTGCTACCCTTAAAAAGTTATGGAATCTAAAATAAATATATGTCCATTTATGCCCGGCTACTCGTTTCCGAACACACCCGTCTGTTAGGACGGCAACCCAATCCCTGTTGTAGACGTTTGTTCAGGCATATTTATGTTTGGTCCACACACACAGTGCCTACTTGTGGTTTGTACTGCAAATATACTGGGTGAACTTTAGTTACAGTTTATGGGCAACAGTGCATAATCTGTTGTGATAAAAGGGACAGTACATTCAAGCCCTCGGTCACGATGACTTGTGACTTCATGCAAACTCCATCGACGGATTCCAAACAGTTTCGTCTTCCCAATTACCCTAAAAAATCTTGGATGAAGCTGGGATATGGATTTTCAGGCACTTTTCAATGGTACCGAACGTTGGTATCGATAGCATCAGGAAATCCTACATTGACAAATTGACTATTGCCAGATTCGAACCCGGATCTTAGGATGGGAAAGAAGACGTTCTAAACATTCTCTGTGCTCATTACTACTAAAACTACTACTATAATCTCAAAACTACGCTCGTACTACAAATACTAATAGTTAGAATGCTACTGTAACTTTGTTAATACTACTACTACAACTAATAATAATAATAATAATAATAATAATGAGTAGATATCACAGACCTTCAAATAACTATCAAAATAAAAGGATCTTGAAATGGAAATCTAAAAATGTGGCATATGAGAACATCAATAATTCCAGTTAGAGTTGGATCCCTGGGATTAAATGAAAAAGATTCCAATAGAGACATTAAAGGGAATCCTAGTAGCGCATGCGCTGAAGAAATACAAAATAATGTACTCACAAGTACAACTCACACATTATGAAGAGCTTTTTTTTTTTTTTTTTTTTGGGGGGGATGTATAAAATGATCAGTGGAAAATGTCATGAAGCCTTTTCTGACCTTAGGTCTCTGGTTAGGGACCCGAAGGATATGTGTATGCAGCAGAAATCAAAGGAAATAATAATAATAATAATAATAATAATAATAATAATTAATAATAATATAGCGTTGCGGTCCGAGTGCTAAGAAAAAGAAAAAGAAAAGCCAAACGCCCAGTGACCACACATTGTCATCCGTCAAGTATTTAGACCAGAGGCTCTTTTCAAGTGTCCATCTTGGTTTCTGATCACCCTCTTGACCTTTCACACAGAAATCTGTATTCGTCGAAGCATGAAATCGCCTCGAATACTTAGCAAAAAGCTGTAAGGAAAAAAAGAAATAGGCCGACGCTAGAAAGACACAGTGTTGAATGATATATATATATATATATATATATATATATATATATAGATAGATAGATAGATAGATAGATAGATAGATATATGGTGAGAGTGGGAGAAGATAACGGCTAGAGAGAGATAGCAAAAGTGAGAGAGCAGCAACAGAGATAGAAAGAGAGAAGGTGAGGTTGAGAGTAAGAGAGAGAGAGAGAGAGATAGCGAAAGAGTGATGGTGGGTTGAAGAGTGTGAAATAGGAAGACTATGAGAGAAAAAAGCGATGTCTAGAGATAGACAAAGTTAGAGAGTGGGAATGTTAGAGAGAGAGAGGACAAGAGGCTGAAAGGCAGGATAACAGAGAAAATGCCAGAAATAGAACGAGAAAGAGAGAGGGTGAAGAAGAAGAAAGCGAAGGAGGGGGATAGGAATAATGGTGAGAGTAAGAGAGAGAAAATAAAATATGACTATAGAAAGAGAAAGTATGAGAGAGAAACCAGGGAGAAAGTGACATGACTAAAGAGAGAGTGAAAAAGTAATAAAGCGAATGAGAGGGATAAGCCGAATGGAAGAGGGGATAGAGAAAGAGAGAAAGAAGTCGAAAGATAGAAAGAGAAGGAAATAAAAGAAAGGAGTAAGAAGGTGAAACAGAGAGAGGGAAATTGATGGCGTATGATAGACAGAGCCTTTCGATAGAAAGTAGTAAGATGGTTAAATATTAGGTTGAGTATCTGGTAAAGTCCTTGTTATTGTTTAACGCGTTGAGCCCTCACCACCGCTTTACCGGTGGTAGAGAAAAATGACGTAATGACCAGCCACCGGTTGAACGGTGGTAGAGAAAAATGACGTAATGCCCAGCCACCGGTTGAACGGTGGTAGAGAAAAATGACGTAATGCCCAGCCACCGGTTGAACGGTGGTAGAGAAAAATGGCGTAATGCCCAGCCACCGGTTGAACGGTGGTAGAGAAAAATGATTTAATGCCCAGCCACCGGTTGAACAGTGGTAGAGAAAAATGACGTAATGCCCAGCCACCGGTTGAACAGTGGTAGAGAAAAATGACGTAATGCCCAGCCAACAGTTGAACGGTGGTAGACAAAATGATTAATGCCCAGCTACCGGTTGAACGGTGGCTAAACACTTGTAACTTTTTTTTTTATATCTACCGTAAAACATTACATACCAATTATTTGCGAATTTTGACTCAGGTGCTCAGGCAGAAGGGTTGAAATTGTTCAGGAATGCAGAGCTCAAAAGGTTAAAAAAAAAAGTTGTTGCAATATTCACTCGCAGAAAATAATTATTTTTTTACAATCTAAAATGTTTCGCCTTTAAATAACATACAAATGGTTGATAATAAAAAAAATAAATAAATAAGCAAATTAATAAAGAATTTTTTTAATCATTTCACCCCAAACAAGGCAATAAAGCCACTATGACTCAAGTGGGGGGTACTGAGTGTGAGAGAAAATGAAAAGAAATAATATTAAGGACAGAGAACATTAAAAGGATTTAACAGTAACAGGATTTAAAGAGACAGACGATAATGATCGACATTGCATTAAAACAAAAAAAGTGCGAAAGAAGAAACTGTTAGCATAGAACTTGCGGTTACATCTATTCATTTAGAATATAGAAAGACGTGAAAATATATTACCACTTCATAAAGCCTCGGTGGCAAAGAAAAAAACTCATCGGAAGAATTACCATCAATTAATAACCACACCCTATATTAGAGGTGAGCGTTTCAGACCCAGTAAAAGCCAGAACGTAGAATGTCGACAAATACCATTTTCGAATCTTTTTTGCCATCTAATTTCTCGTTCGATATAATGTTAATGGTGAGATTAGCCGTTTCTCTACACGCAAGCCACCAATCCGCCACTGAGTGGTATGCCACTAGCGTTTACCGATGTTGGCCAGTAGTCGGGCCGCCGGCGTGTTCGTCTCAGCAATGTTAACACTAGTGGACCGACAGAAGCCCGCCAGTGGCCTACCGGTGGTTGCCACCAGAAGACAGATGGCTTGCGTGTACGGTTCCTTACACGGAAACATTCAACGTTCATGACGGAAGATTTAACGTTACTGTCGTTTGAAATTTATAAAATGATGTGGGCTGTTTAGGGGAAAGAAAAGAAAGACACGGAAGACGAAGGTAGGTTGAGCAAGTGCATTGAAATAACAGATATATACAAAGTAAGTGTGTTAGTAATAAGCAGATAGAAATATCCGTCCGAACGGTCAGGTTACACTGCGTCACACCGGAAGTCACGTTAGTATTTATGAAAGGAGGAAGAGTTCATTCTACTGTAGGTGGGTTACTATAACATAAAAAAAAATTCTTAAAGTTTTTTTTTCCGAAAAATAGGTTTTCCTTATTCCATTACTAATGGCGTTTTCCTTCCTAACCTACTATGGAAAGTCGACGTCTTGTTAATGTCATTATTTTCTCTACGAGTAAAATATGTTTATACAATAGCAAAAGACATTTACTATTAAGCGATGTAGATAATATTATAGAGGACCCTCTTTTATCATTGATGATGATCCTACTCAGGAAAGGTTCGTTAGCAAAGTCTAGCCTTCAATGACGTGTATAGATCAGTTCTTTGATCACGCTGAGAAGGAGTCAAATGATGAGGGACGCATTAACCAAATTGAAACACTTTTCCAACTGCATGATTTTTTTTTTTTTTTTTTTTTAGTGTGACTTGTATTTAATTCTTCTGGTAATTCCTGGGCGAGTTGCTTAGGATTTTTTCTCAGCTACGGTTTGCAGAAATTCAATCCTGACCAAACTTGGTCGTCAAGATCGAGGATAATCTTCAGGAGACGTTAATTTTACAGTTTGAAAAGAAAAAGGTATCTTTACTCAAACACGTCTACCCACTAAAGTCGGTATGTTTTTGAAAAATAAAAGAAAATAATAATAATAATAATAATAAGCAGATATCACTCAATACAGAATCCAAGAACCACTCAAGGTAGAGGGGTACTGTATAGGGTTGTTTTAAGAGCGTACAGGGAGAATGCGAAAAATGTATATTATGAGGATGTTATACTGGAACACACCGATTCTATTGTTAATAGACTCTCCCACATATAATAAGTAGAAATAGTAGCACTCACTAAGTGGCTCGGTGAGTTGGTGAGTCAGTCGATGCCGGGCGACCGTTAGTCGGATATTAAAGTATCAGCCACCACAACTAGATTGCTGCGTCATTAACTATTATATCAAGTTCCTAACGTTTTGTACGTCGAACCTATTTTAGGACCGACAGTTAAATACAAGCCTCCACTGTGAAACTACTCAGAGATATGTAGGATAGACAATGGTTGACCTTAGACTTAATTTTGATGTGGCTTCTGTTATTATTGTTTTATTGTTCCTTGATTGATTCGTTTTCTACAGCCAGGATCTTGAAGTAGAAATGTCAAAAAAGGAACTGTCTTTCAAAACTACAACAAAGACTGGATGATGATCTGAAAAAAATAAGAAACTGTATTGAGTAATAAAGGAAGCCAACAATTTCAAAATGGAATTTCAAATGAGTGAAGACATGCTAGTAAAACATAATACATCTACTGCAGCAGCAAAAACCTTAAAAAATAAAGCAAAAGTAAATGCAATGTACCAGATAGAGAAAAAAATGGCAAGATAAGTCTCTTCAATATTCTGCCCGTACCAAAAAAACTAATGTAAACAAATGTATCAGTGGCTACGTAATGCAATGTTAAAAGCTGAAACTGAAGGTTTTCTTCTTGCTGCACAAGATCAATGCTTGCTTACTAAAAATTACCAAGCACACATAATGAAAAATTGTGTTAGCCGAAAATGCAGGAAACAATACAGAAAGGAAACTGCAAGAAATTGGTATGAACACCAAAACCCGGTTATATAGATATGACCTATAATCATTTTATGGGACTTTACAATCCACACAGACATCATGATCAGAAACCACGAAAACAAAATGTTCCTTCTATTGACATGGCAATCACTGGTATCTTTGAAGATTTTCAAGAAACTATCAATATACAAAGATCTTCAAATCAAAATCTCAAAAAATGAGCATATGAACAATTCCAATTGAAGTTGGAGCCTTCGGACTGGTTGGAAAATGTTCCGATAGATACATTGAAGGGATTCCTGGTACACCAGCCTTAAAGAAACAGAAAATATTGTACTCACAAGTACAGTCCACTAATGTAAAATATGTGTGTTCTTAGGTTATTTTCCTCAAGAAGGCTCAGTGGAAAATGTCATGACGCTATTTCTGACCTTAGGTCACTGATTGGGACCCGGAAAGAAGTGAGTATCCACCTGAAATCAAAGGAAATAATAATAATAATAATAATAGTTCCCAAATAAGGCAACTGACTTTTAGTTAAAATTAAATAGCTTACTGTTTCTGAATTTAGGAAACTGATAATAAATTAAGGAAAAGATGACTTTATTTCAACAAAAGAAATATTCAATCAGGTTAGTCACGAAATGCTTATAACGAACTACTTAGGATAGTCGAGCAAGTTTGTCAGTAAAAGACACAGCCCTAAATTACGAGTTACGTACTGGGCCGTCAAAAATTAAGCAGATGCCGTCATATCTCTCTAAGTAGTATAACAACATAGGGCAACATGTGAAACTTCAACATCCGAACATAGGGCAAAACAAACAAAGTGTAAGAAATGTACTTAGTGACAAATGATGCATCCGAATGTGACAAATAAGAAAGTCCTGAGGAAAATAGAAAAGAAATTCAAGGAAAATCCTGCCAACAATCAAAAAGTGCGATGAAACTAAAGGAAAAAAGTAGTTTGAAGCAGGATATACGATGTACAGGAAGAAATAACAAATAACCTACTTGAGTTGTGACAAATGATGCTAAAGAAGAAAATACAAGGCAGTTCAAAGCATGTGATGATTATTCTCTTTGAGGACTGTGATCAGTCAAAGTCCTTTTTATCTGGTAAAATCGCAGGTAAAAAGAAATTTTTCAAATTAAAATCCCATTTGCCAACAAAATTTCAAAACTTCGATAATTCACGTGCCAAATGAAATTTTATAGGTCTGAGCATTTCCATAACGTCAGGAGAAAACCATTACTTTCAAATATTAGTATTCCATGAAGACTTGGAAAGAAATCTCAGTTTGATGGCAAAGAACCTGCAGGATATATCGTGAAAAAACCAAGAGATTTTAAAAAATGAAGAAAAAAGCAACAAATAACCGGTTTGTCCAAGAATTGAACTGTTAAGTTGGGGATTTGAAAATATATTTACCCTCTTTTGTTATCCTTTCAGATCCCTCCTCCTTCTTCTTTTTGTTCCTTCTTTATTGGTTCTATCTTCTTTTAAGAAGAAAACTCATTACTTTCTCCTCCGTCTTTAGGGCTTTTTCACAATGATCCTTACTTTTCCTGATTATTCATTTTTTTTTTTTTTCCTTTCTTCTTTTTTCTTCCATTTTACAACTTTTTCTTCTTTTCTCAGATATTCTTCCGCTGACTTCTTTTTCATCTTTTATTCTTCTTCTAGTCTTCTTCTTCATCGCAGGTAGAGGGATTCTGCTTTGATAATTTTTACATTTTTTTTCATTTTCCAAATTAGGTTTCTTCATTGGTTCTATATTTACATTTTCCTGATACTTCTCTCCTGTCCTATTCTTTTCAAACTTTTTTTAATTTACGTCTTTTTCATTGAATTGATATTCGTTCAAACGTCATACACAAAAAGATTATATATATATGTTATATATATATATATATAGATAGGTAGATAGATATGTCTGTGTGTGTGTTTACGTCAAGGTACAGATGCGTAGTTACGTTCAACGATAGTTATCACACAAATGCTACTTTAAATTATTATCGATAACGTACATATATATAAACCATATATATATATATATATATATATATGGGTTTTTTTGTGTGTGTGTGTGTGGGGTGTGTTTAAAGTAATTGCTACACCTATATATATCGTCTGGAGCGGGGACGATCCCAGGGTGGCACCTTTTGAAATGGAAAACCAAAGAACCTTGTTTTGCTATCACAAGTCATCATGACCGAAATGTTCGGATTGTTGATCATTCTAGATAACACGTAAAACTATAGTTGCGTATAAACCACAGGTTGGTTCTGTGGGTGTTGAACAAACACAAATGTGCCTGAAACAGAATACCATTTTATATAATATATATATATATGTTGCGTGTTTGAAGTGTGGAAAGTTTTATTAAATATCCCTGATTTAAAATCCTACAATAACTAAATGGCTTTAATTCAGATGTAAATAAAACAAATAAGCACACAGTCGGACAGATACTGTCCAAGTCCGGTTTGATAGAGTAAGAATTGAGTTTCCACTGTTAATTCACACACACACACACACACACACACACACACACACACACACATATATATATATACAGACACATTTTTTTTATATTTATATATATATATATATATATATATATATATATATATATATGAAGTATGTAAATGTGTGTGTATGTGTGTGTTTACCTTTCACAATAGATTATATAGACACGAACATATATATTTCTACTGTTTTTAAATAAATACAACATTATATATATATATTATATATATATATATATATATATATATTTATATATATATATATGTATGTATAGGTTTTTATTTGAAAATTTTATATATATATATATATATATATATTATATATATATATATATATATATATATAATGTCGTTGGCGTCTGTTGATTCTTTAATTTTGATTGGTCGGTAAACGAGTTATTTTTTTGCAAGAGACGACTACAAAGCAGATGTCTTCTGCTTGTCACCTTAATCTGTTCTAAATATTAAACAGATCTCTCTCGAAATTCACATTTGGATGTTTATATCTTTATTTGCAAAGTGTCATTTAATGAATGCTTTTTTTTTTCTTTTGTCGCTGCCAAGTGACAATCTCCGATGCTCGGAAGACTTTTATGGACGTTACTAAAGCGTTCCTCCGCTTACGACCGCACGGCTCTAGAACGTCAAGTTTTGTACTACCCACGCCTTTTCGCATTAGAAAGTAGTTTCTTCTAATCTCTTACTTATAGGTCGTTGTTTTTACCTTTTTTTTTTTGAATATGCTTCATCAAGTAATTGTAGCCAAACACACAAATATATGAACTGACTGACAGCAAAGTTTTCCTTGTAATAAAAATTATTAAAGCAATGGCATTGCTGTAGAGAAACAAGTCTGCTTTGACACTATCGATTCAGATAAGATGTTATTTATCAGTGAAATGTTAAGTACTCCTTCGTCTTCTGGTATATGCCGTGTCTCTGCAAGACGTGAACAATCGTGGCTCCACGACTTTTTATCTATTTTTTAACTCTTAGCAATATCCCTCTACCCCTGGTCTGCCATCCATTTATACAAACTCATTATGTCGGTTATTCGCTCTGTCACATTGCCTTCAGTATGCCCCGTGAGTGTTAAATTCTCCAAGCCGTCTTTCCTCATTATATGTTCCTGAAATCGCTGCCGTTTCTTTCTGATTCAAGCAGAAATACCCTTTTTGATTTAATTTTTCCTTAAAACTTCCCCCTTGCTCACGAGTTCTGATCATAGTATTATCAACATCCTTTGTTAGAACCATATCTCTGTTGACGCAAGTCTGCTCTTTCCCAGAACAGAAATTGTCACCATTTATTGTCATACAGACGAAATAATATCACATAGCATTTCAGCAATCTTTTCTTTGTTTCTAACTGCTGTGGTCTTGTTTGGGCCAGAAATAAAGACACAAAGAGAAGAATTGAGTTAAACAAATATATTAACAGAAACAGTAATACAAACGAGAGTGTTACAGCAAGAATATTCGGTCTGACTGCTTGATCTTCCCTCCCTAAAAGGTAATACCTGCTCCTATTTATAACTGGAAGAGTCCATGCATGCGTGGGTAAATTGCCATAACACTAACGAAATTTTCTGGTTTCTTAATACTTTTTTTTAGCTTTTGTAAGGCTTCTTTCGTAATTCAAATACGCAAATTTACTTGTCACTCTTTTCCGTCGTCTGTTAAAAGACAACAGTTTGTAATAATATTGATTAGCGTTAGCGGATACGGATGATCGATAGGAACATAATATGATTAATAATCAGTCGAATAGCAGTTCAAAATCAGTACTAGCTTTATCTGAGTAATATTATTTGTATCTATTCTATACACTGACATCCCATATAAATTTCAATCGCTAATAATGTAAGATTTGGACACAAAGCGCTAATTCTAATTTCCGCTCCGATAGTCGTTACACTACCTGAACGGGCAGTGTTTTGTTTCACAAATTCATATTCATAAATCCATTTTACATTTGGCTTACAGCCACATCTCGTTGAAAAACCTGTTCTTGTACGATCACAGAAGATAAGCAGCGTCAAGCCTGATCAGTACCTAAATGGATGACCGCTTCGATGAGCGAGAGCTGTAATAAATAACGGCTCAGTATTGTTAATCGGAGAGCAGAGTACGAATTCCGTTTGGTATATCCACTTACGCACAAATAACCTTGGAAAATGTATGAATGTACATCTTCTCTCCCCCAGCTATGGGTTAATTAGTAAGACTTGTTCCAGTAAAATCACTATTATCTAAAAAAATTCTTACAATCTAAAAATATTTTCTGGCTTTAAATAACCTGCAAAGAGGTTGATAAGCCGTAGAAAACGAATCAGTCAGTCAAAACCGTTTTAAATTTGTGACGACTTTAAGACTAAACAATGCATTTTCACTAGTATTGTAAGAAACGAAAATATTGATGTGCGCGTAGGGTAGCGGTTATCGGCGCCAAAATTGCGATTGATATGTTGAGACCAAATTCCAGGCACAGCCATTGCGTCCGCTTTCGTACAAATACCCTTACAAAAGGTATTAAATCCATTTCTTCTGGCTCCAGTTACGGGCTAATAGAAGGGCCATCTTGCTTTGGCTAACAGTCCAGGAGAAAGACAACTCCGAATTCAAAGCCAAACGGACGTGGAACTATCAGCTCTGCCCTGTAAAAATCTACTTGCTACAGAAAGCTTAATAGTAAGACCTCGCGAGGCGAAAATCTGGCACGGTGCTCTCACTGTATATTTGTTTTAGGTGGATATTTTCCAGATGAGGAATTATCAATTTTTACTCGCTGATTTGTTCAGCTTACTGTCCTAATCTTGGTTGTTTCACACTGACTTTTTTCATATTAGAGGAGTCACATCTAACCAGACTGATTATATTTGTTATAGAACGCGTCTGAACGGTGACAATCTTTCACTGTTCCCGACGGAGATAACAGCATCGGATACACAAACAACCTTTGTGGACAGCAATGACCTTAACATTTTGTCATGTGCCAAAGATCAACATCTCAGTTGATCTAATTATTAACAATGACATATTTCACTTTCGGTATTTTAAATGTCACCGTCGTGGAAAACATTATAATAATGAAATGTATTAGTTTCCATTATATTATACTTTCACTTTCACTTTCATTATGATTTTTCTAACTATTGGTTTTGTTTGTGTTTTTAATGTACCCTTTCTTTTAGATGACAATAAATGCATTATTTTTATTAAAAATGCAGTATAGAACTGAATGCTAAGTTGTCTTTGACTGCAATAAAGGAGCAAGCTACACAATTCTTAAATGTTTAAATAGAGGCAAAAATAAAAGAATTCCTTCTTTATGATGAAATATGATAGTAACAGTTTAAATTTATTGGTGTTGTTAAAGTGTTACTGAATAACAAATTTTGGAAATCTTTTTTTTTTCTTTCTTTTCTTCCTTTTCCCTCCTTTTATAGTTTCTTTTTTTTTCCTTGCTTTTTCTCGTTTGTTCTCTTTTTCTTTTTCCATTTCCATTTAGTTTTCTTTTTCTTTTTTCTTTACCTGTCTTTTTTTCTTCGCTGTCTTATTACATTTCTTCTTATTCACTTTTTACCTTTCCTTTTTTTTTTTTCATTTTTCCTTAGCTCTAGTTCTTTCTTTTCTTCTTTCTTCTTCTGATTTTTGTTTTTTTTTTTTTCAACATCTTTCTTATTACTACTTCCTAGGTTTTTTTTCAGCTTATTTTACTTTTTACCTTCACTCATTCATCACCACTCTTTAACTCACGTTTTTATCTTCTTTCTTTTTCGTTTGTTTTTTTATTCTTTTTTTTTTTTAATAATGTCTTTCTTCTGATGACTTCCTCGTTTTTAAAACCCATTTTGTGTTTTCATTTTTTAACTTTCCTTCTTTCCCCAACACTCTCTTTAGCTTTCCTTTTTCTTCTTTCTCCTTCGTCTGTTTTTATTTATTTCTTCTTACAACTTTCTCGATCCTTGTCACTCCTTTTTATATTTTACAATTTCTTCCTCTCTTTTTTCTTTTTCTTTTTTTCATACCACCTTTCTTTATCCTTCTCTCTTTTTCCTCCTTTATTTTTTCCCTTTTTCTTTTATTTTATTTTTTTACTTCGAAGAGGTGTTGGTTAAACAATTAACAATACAGTAACTAAGATCAGCAAATTCAATTAGAGCTGAGAAGGTTTGTGCGCACTTCGCAATATATGATTGGGAAAGGCATGAATCCACCATCTTTAGCAGCTCATATCATAGTCTTCTCTTTGCTGTAGTTGCTGTTGCTACTAGATTATAAATCCGTCAGAATATGAGAAAGCGAGGGATGATCGTAATGACATTAGACATGTTGAAGTTCAACAGCCCCATTGCCTAATTTACAAACACCGAAGCGTTCTAAAGACACGTGTTCCATGGAAAGCAGACGGATATTGTTAGATAACCGTCATTTCCAAGAGAAATACTTACAATGATTCCCTTGCGACCTAGTAAGTCACAGAATTAATTATATAATATTTTTTTTAAATATTTCTGTAGTAAAAAATTCGTATGACAAGAATAAGTCTACTCGCTGGATTATTCCACTTATGAGGCGATCAAAATAGAACTAAATATCTCTCTTTATTTAAAATTATATATATATATATATATATATATATATATATATATAGAGAGAGAGAGAGAGAGAGAGAGAGAGAGAGAGAGAGAGGAAGGAGAATAAGGAGAATCATATCATTTAAAGTTCTGAACAGCGGTTTATTTATTAACAAAGTTCATAAAAATTTGATGAGAACACAGAATTTATTTAAATTTATTTAGATCATTTCAACTTACAAATATGGCAAACGCTCTGCATTCTAGTACCCCTGCAATTCACACAGTACAAAAATTCTTTTATCCAATCAAACCTACAGTCAGTGTTCGAGTTCAGACAAAAGCAGGTGTTTGAACGTTGATTTTCTTTCTAAGATTGACGTAACACATCCATTCTGTTCGACAGTAAAAAAACAGATTTATATTACTACTATATGTGGGCTGGAGCTGTCCAATGGTCACTTTCCAGACTTGTTGTAGTTCAAATACATTAATGCAGCCTTTGGGGTAATGGATTATTTTCCAACCAACACTCGCTTTCACACAAACGAAGGTTTGCTAAATTCTCGCTACTCTGTCCCTATTTTTATGTCAAATGTTCTGGCGATCGACATTAATTCCACCAGTTCAGACCTTCACAGCTAACACCCACCATACCATGTACACAGGATCGAAAATTCTTCATTCTCTTTGTATCTCTTTGTTAAGGCGGTAGTTCTACTCAGCTTGTTTCCTTGAACTATTACCAAATCGACCATTATCTATCTTCCATATAATCACAATATGCACTTTATTATTTCTCATTTAATAACCCTCTACTTTGAGTGGCTCTTGGACCATGTATTGGGTGAACAATAGTCTAAAAATATACGTATAAAATCTTAGATACTTATGAGGAACTATCTCAACTATATCTTTCATCAATATTATTATTCATTCACAAAAACACACACAGATATATATATATATATATATATATATATCGGCTGAACGATATAAAACTAAGGAATAGAGACGTATACATGTCTGTGTGTACGCACTTGTGATCAAGCCATATGCTACTCGAAGAAAGAACACACAGACGCAAAGAAGTACTTCTTGAGAGAGTTGCTAAAGTTCCAACCTTCCACACGACCCTTGGTTGAACAAAGTAAAATGCGAACAAGATGGTGGTTGATAAGTAGTAAATTATTTGAATGAATAGAGTCAGTATTGTTGCACGATCCTCTCCAATATCAAAAGCGGAACGAGAAGAAACCAGAACCATCAACCTGATTCGCTTTCAAAAATTCTCCCGAACAATATCATTTGTAATATAACAAAGAAATTACCAGCCGACCAAAGCTTCTAGAATTTGGAGGATAATTTTAGATTAGTGTTAATTAAGTTTTTAATCCATTCATTAATAGAAGTGAATGTCACTTATACAGTACTTCCTCGATTATCCGGACATTTTGGAACAAGGTTAAAGAATATGTTCAGATAATTCAAAATTCCGGATAATTGAACATCGAAATTATCGAAAAAGAATGCAGAGAAAAGTTATTTCCTGAAAGAAATTTAACATTTATATCATCAAATAATATTTTCAAATGCTTTCTTTTAACATTTTGTCTAGTTTATTTTTTCATGAAAAAATGAGTCAATTTTTGTCTGTTTCTGGCTGATCTCGGTGTTTTTCTGCCACTAAGTCTCGAGGTTGGATTAGGGTAGATTTGCTTGTAAGGATAGTTTCTGGTTGAAATCACAGCCAACTTAAACTTTTGCCAAACATAATCATTGCTTCGGTGTTTGTAAATTAGGCAATGGGGGCTGTTGATATCTAATATCATTACGATCATCCCTCGCTTTCTCATATTCTGACGGATTTATAAGCTAATTGGTCACTTTGATCATTCAAATGTATGTACTTTGTATAAGGAAATAAGAAGAATTCATTGAACTAATTTTATCTGTGTTTTATCAAACGTTGAACATGGTTTCCAAAATTCTCAAAAGACTTGTCTTATTTGAAATATTAGCATAAGTTTACTTCGAATAAGTAAAAAATGTTCGGAAGATTTCAGTCTTTCTTTTTATTTCACGTCCAGACAATCGGAGTCCGGAATATCGAGGTATGGATAATCGAAGAAGTACTGTAGTAAGAACTGATAAATTTAGAACTTACTGTGTTAGTTATATATTTCACACTGAAAGCAAGCAGTTTGGGTTCGAACCGAAATGATAAACACAATCTGAAAATGTTGATTCCTACTTGGAAGTTTGTAAAGCTGTCTTCATGCCTCCATTAAACCAATTTAAATTCATCCTTAACGGACTTTGGTAACTAAGAGGAAGATAAATAGAAGAAAAACATATTAAACAATTAACAAAGTTTTTTTTTAAATAGTTAACGCACTTAAAAAAACAATATCTCTGAAAAAACAACTGGAAAGCAAATTAATGAAGCCAGACTGCATAAACAATATGTTGATATATGGAGAAAAGCGAAACATCATCCTAAGTCAAAACAGAAGAGATATCTTAATCTGGAAAAAAACATTTTGAGCCACACTTCAACCCTGACCACACTAGCTGAAGAGCCCTACTGAATTAGAGAATACACCAATCTATAATAGAGAATTACAACGTTTGTCTCCAAACAGGACCAATAACGAACCTAATGATGAGGTAGTGAAAAAAGCCGTAAAAAAGCTAAAAACTAATCACTTGATATTGCGGGTGAACTTCTGAAAATAGTGCACCCCCTCCCTGAATTTAAAAACAACTTTCTAAATTTTATGAAGTCTGCAGTCACAAGCACATCCCCAAAACGGAGGGTGGGGTGAGAGAATCACGTATTAATGCACTATAAAAAGAAAAGTTAATACCTAAGATTCTCCCACATACAAAGGTATCTCAACTGAATCTATTACGGTTAAGTTACTAATCACCATTATATTAACTAGATTCTCTTCGTTCTATAAAAATCAACTCCTCATGACCCAATTAGGATTTCGTTCTGGTAAGGGTTGCAATGATGGCCTATATGTCATCAAACAACTCCAGACAAATGCTTAGCTCTGCAACAGAAAACGGTACATATATTAAATCGACCTAATAGAAGCAGACGACTACATCAATTATGGCTTCCTCTTCTCATCCAATAAAAACCACCTTTCAAGCTCCGAAGCAACTGAATAACTAGATCTGATAGAATAACTATATTTTTACCAGAGCTAATATTGCAATTTTTGTTGTTATTATCGCTTTTCCCTGGCACTCCTTATTACTGGTTCTCATATTGTATTCATTTCTATGATTGGTCGGCCACAAAAATCTCCTGAGCCGAACTTTGAGAGGGGAATTAACAGGAGATAATTGATAACTGATATCCATTAGACATGGCACGTGGAACTAGAACAGTCTACCCAAGTGAGCGAAATAAAGGGTTCAGTTCGACATTCCAACCACCTGAAGAAGGCCGGAGCGTACAACGACCGAAACATTGTGATAAAAATGACGACAAAGATGAGAACAATAGTCCGAATAATGTAAGATTTTATCAATTTCAACCGACGGTTGCTACTCGGTCAATGAATGCCGAATGTTTCCTTATAGGGAAACGGCTAATATTACCATCACTATTGCCTTTAAGTTGATAACTTTTAGATGTTAAGTTCTGTTTACAAATTAGTTTTCCCGTACCAAATCAAAGACAGTCAAATTAAAGCCTGATGCAACGCTATTTAAAACTGAACAAATAAACAATTTTATGTCTTCCTGAAAACTATTCGTTTATTTCCTTTCTCCTTGCTGAAGTCTTCTCATTCTCTTTAATTCCCAGTAACCTCTTGCGTCATAGTGGCGAAGGTCTTGCTAAGAGGTCACATCTCAGCGTCGAATACTTGCATAGAAAGGACGGCAGCGTTGTCTCCGCTATCATCACAGTTGTCAATAAAAATTTATTTTTAGAGTTGTAACTGTTTATTATTATTGTTATTATTATTATTGTAACCTAGAAAGGGTTACTGAATAAGGAATAACCAAAACGGAGGTTGAAATGAAATGCTAATCTTTATAATATCAACAAAATACAATAGTCGCCACTGCTAGTATATTACCCCAACTTGCAATAGTGTACAACGTATTTATGAGGATTGAGACATAGCCATTAGTGTTCATAAGTACAGTATATAACAGTTTTTTTTTTTTTTCGTTTTCTTTTTTACTTTCGTTATTTCTTTGTTCCGTTTTTATTGTTTCTTTTAGTTTTGTTTTTAACTGTTTTGTTTTTACGTTTTATTTTTTGTTTGCCGATTGTTGTTCTTTTCTTTCTTGGATTTTTGTTTTACTTGTTTGTTTTTATTGTTAGATTACGTTTTAATGTTCTTGAACAATGAATGACGTTTGAGAAAGATTGTTGAACAAATTGATCCTTAAGAACTTGGCAAAATATTTCATCTTATGCTGAAACCTCGATGTTAGGTCTAATTGTTCAAAATTAGTAAGTAAAAATGGCTGATAATCTAAAATGAATATCTATGCATTACTGTGAGAGGACATAAAACACTAGTTATGGAAATAAATATTTATACGAAAGCTAATTAAGACGTCTGGTAATATTGGCTACAAAAGTACAGAATCATTATTTGCATAGTTAATGTCAAAATGTTTCGCCTGATACAACAAAAATACAACTATTTTCAGGTCTATAATTCATGGACGAGAGGTGGACATATCATAATTCCCCATGTATAATACGCCTTCATCCATAATACGCACACCTGAAATTTTGCTGAAATTGTGGGAAAATGCTTCTACTCACGCATAATACGCACCCCTTGTTTGATAAATAAACCCTATAAATTGTACCTCTCCAATTTCATTACGACCGGCGTTTCCAATTCTTATTTTTAAAAAATGGTTTTAAACATAGAATATTATTATTCTAATTTAGTTTTATGATAATTCTTATTTTATTTTACGGCAATTTTAAAAGATTTTTTGTACCCGTGCATAATACGCACCTTTGATTTTGCTTATTATTTTTTAGAAAAAAATGCGTATTATACATGGGGAATTACAGTAGTTGACATAGTCTTCGCACGCACAAATCTGCATGTGTTCTCACAAAAGCCTGGTGCCGTAATGCATCCTTGTCAGAGGATGATTAGGTATTGAACTCTCTCGTTTCTATCCACATAAACACTTGAAGGTTATTGTGTAAACATACAGTCGGGATTCTCGCACAGTCTTTCACAAGCTGGGCGAATCACCTCCACTCTGTGTTTCAATTCTCGTTTGTATTGGCGTGAGAAAAAAATTTGGAAAGGCCTGGTGTATGTTCAACAATGACTGGAAGGTGAAATAACGTCACGCCGAGAAGAGATAATGTTGTAGCGTCTACCCTCTAACGAGGCTATTGTGGACTCTTCCACTTACTATAAAGTAATCCACGGGGGAACAGTGATAGACTGTTCTACTGAGGCTGTGACTGTTCGAAGCTCCTATCGAACTCTTGGGCAGAGAGGAACCCGGACGAGGCTGTGCCGAAAGGCAGAATTTCCTCCGGGGAAGTAAACAAACCCGAGCCCGTTTATGCAGTTTTTACGGGGATTTTTTGGCCGAGCCTATGGCCTCGGATGACCCACGTTAAACTCGGCCTTGTCATATATAACCTTCGTGGGGGGGGGCTATAAATATAACAGTGATATAGAATGCTAGTCAACCGATAAACTCTTCTGTTGTATTTATTGTTCAATACACGACTGATCTGCAATCTCTTGTTGTGTTATTTCTTAACCATATACTTGGTCACAGCAGATAACATGAACATTGTTTCAAATATATGTAGTTAATTATTCCTGGAATCACCTGGTATGGATTCAGTGGGTAGGTAGGTTATATCTACGACATCTTCGCTGCTACTTCTGTCTTTTCTCACCACAGTCTAACGGAGCAGATCTTCCCTTCGATCAGCCAACCACCTCTCTGTTCATCTCAGATATGAATCTGTCTCGACTGTGATACACAACCCACTAACAGCCGTCTTCTTTCTCTGGCCGTATCTATGACTTTCTATATCACGACGGTGGGCTCGCAACTGCCTAATGACAGGATTCTATCTGATTTGCCTCTATGGATAATTTGCAACTTTTCTATTATGCAGCCTGACATTATAAGCCAACGACTGGAACTCCCTACCTTCCGCCCGACTGATACTTGATCTCGAAACCTTTTATTTACTTCCTACTTGTGAGCCGCTTTGAAGATTTCATGTATAGATTTTGCTGTAGGTTATAAAACATCAGATCCTTCAGTTCAAGATAAGATTAATTAGAGCCCACTTGACTTCATGGTTGTTCTAATCATGGCTGGGTCCCATAATAGAATGGATCACTCGAAACTTTGTGATAACCGTATCAAAAGCTCAAAGGAGAGAGTTCGGTGGTCTGAGCAATGTTTAGAATGTTAACGACTCGTCTATAACTGATATATAATGTACAGAATTTGTTTTTTATCATTTATCATTTCAGTTCTGTAGAAATGTGACAAACGTATTATGAAAGTCTAAGATGATTTATTGTCTCTATTCCGCGAATTGATCAGGCCGTTATTCTCATCTTTGTTGAAAGCTGAACAGGATATCGATCGAAACACTGCACTAAACGCAAGAGGGGTCAGAGTATCAGTCAGAAACTATGACATTATTCTGCTTTTTTTGCATGTACAACCGTTACACTAAGATCAGGGTGTAGCATTTGTTCCACGAGCGATATACAGATTTTTTTTATCACTTAGGAAAATTCCTAACCAGTGGAAAATATTATATATATATATATATATATATATATATATATATATATTATAATTATTTTTTTTTAAATATGATTCCTTCATTACATAAAATGTTTTAAAAACGAGAGCCGAAACCATCAATATAATTATTAAAATTAAATGGTTTCGGCTCTTGTTTTTCAAACATGAGAACTCTTATGTAGCGAAGGAATCATATTTATAAAAACTAATTATAATCTAAGCTCTACTTCTGTATGGAGCACTGGTTTTTAAAATAAAACAAAAAATACTAAAGAACCCTGGATTATTTATCTAACGCGTTCTTTCCTATTTTTCTACATACCTGCACACACACACACACACACACACACACACACACACATATATATATATATATATATATATATATATATATATATATATATATATAAGTGTATGATTGGTGTATAGGAATAAATTCCAATCACCAACAATTACTATTCTTAAAAGAGTGCTCAATATAAAGTAGAGCGAATATAATTATTTATTTAAAAATTATAACATAAATATTTTATATAATCACTACAAAAATAGCCATATATATATATATATATATATATATATATTACAAAGAATCATTCATAAAAAAAGTAAATTAGTGAAGTTAATGAGGTAAAATGCCAACTAAATTTTTAAAATGCATTAACCCACTAACCACTCGGTGAATGTTATGATTCATGTTTTTTAAAATTATAAACTGTATTAGGTGTTCCTTAAATAT
>CAHIKZ030004155.1:3772500-3807500 GCA_903632075.3 Acanthosepion pharaonis | reverse complement strand
TACTAAGAAAGTTGGTTCACTGCGTCGTATTAGACAAATTTTCTCTCCACAATCTATCTGCAATATTATTGGTCCTGATCTGGCGTTTCGGCTTCAGTCATTTTTCCACCGCCGTAAAGTTGCTTCTCTGCCCTTTTCTATAAATATTTTCATGGTAATTGTTCGGGTGATCTATGGTACCTAGATTTTATGAATTTAAGCGCAGTACTCGATTCGCAACTAGGTCTCAGCAATTTACAGTTGCATTGGCTCGATGTAACCGTAAATTCTATGCTAACTTTTAATTTGCTCGCACTTCTCGCTTGTGGAACTCTCTTCTGGCTCCATGCTTTCCAGCCATGTTTGATTTTTCAAAAATTAAATGCAATGCCAATCGCTATCTGCTGTGTTACTGATTACTCTTCTATTGTTCCCACTTCTTAGTAATGTCTCTGTTTTCTAATTCTTTCACAACCAGTAACCCATTGTATGTTTGTGGCTTTACTGCCGTACTTGGGGTAAAACGATAAAAAAAAACATATGAATCTCAGTTTCCCAACGCTTCTCGTTTCGCATCAGTACCTTTAGAAATATCACTGCCTGATGTTCGATATGGCGCCACGTTGTGCTAAGACACGCGATCACATTAATACATGTGAACGTATGTCTCCTTGACTACCTGTGTGCATGACCACCTGAGAATGAGAGGCAATTCACAATTCACAAACTGTCTTTATGTAAGAAGCTTCGTAAAACAACAGTTGTTTCTTTATCTTGTACATCGCTTAGAACTGAAGATGGCAACACCGAACAGGTATCATCTTTTCTCTTCAAGCACCATATATATTTACTAAGCTTAGAGATTGGTTCACGAGACGAGCTTGCTAAACATTTTGTCTCTCATTTCTGCATTTTGTTGTATTGATGTCTCCCTCTTTCTTCCATCGACATCGCTCGGCGTGGATTTAGTATATCGTCGCGGTGTATGGGATTAAAGATTACCCTTTTTGGACGTTTATTATTTAGGATTTGGGCTCGACACTTTGCATCAAGAGATGAATTGCCTTTAAGTTGAATAATCTGCATAATTTACAATCAATAAGTTGGATCTATTCCGAATTGATATGACAGACGATAAGTTAAGATCGCTGTTCAAACACAAAGTTGTATGAGATTAGTAAACTTACGATACATTGAAGATAAACAGGATTCCGAGATTCATTTCGCTGGCTTTTTGTCCCTTTTGATAACATCATGCATGCAGAATTTACAGCAAAAATTAATACAAAACTTTAAATATGGAAGAAGATGTACGAAAGAAAGAAAGAAAGAAAGAAAGAAAGAAAGAAAGAAAGAAAGAAAGAAAGAATGAATACTGGAAAAATAAAGGAAAAGAAAGAAAGAAAGAAAGAAAGAAAGAAAGAAAGAAAGAAAGAAAGAAAGAAAGAAAATAAAAAATGAAAGAGAAAGGATGCTGAAAAATATACAAGAAGGCATATGGGAGAAAGAAGAAAGAAAGAAAGAAAGAAAGAAAGAAAGAAAGAAAGAAAGAAAGAAAGAAAGAAAGAAAGAAAGAAAGAATGAATACTGGAAAAATTAAGGAAATTAAAGAAAGAAAGAAAGAAAGAAAGAAAGAAAGAAAGAAAGAAAGAAAGAAAGAAAGAAAGAATAAATACTAGAAAAATAAAGGAAATTAACAAAAGAAAGAAAGAAAGAAAGAAAAAAAAAAGAAAGAAAGAAAAAAGAAAGAAAGAAATTAAATGAAAAGAAAGAAAGAAAATAAGAGAGAAATGATACTGAAAAAGAGAAAAGAAACTAACAAAAGATAGAAAGACAGAAAATAGACAGTAGAATGGAAGAAAATGTACATCAAAAGAAAAAAGTGTGAAAGATGAAAAAAGAAATAAATAAGTGAAAGAAATAAGGAAAGAAAAAAATAATTAAAAACCTAAAAAAAGAAAACGTTAACTAAAAAATATCAAAACGAGAGAGCAGAAAGATACGAATAAGATTCCTTTAACTCTAACAATGAAAACGAAATGGTTGTGCCATGAAAGGCCAGAAGGCAATAATAATAATAATAATAATAATAATAATAATAATAACGAATTAATTAACATCAGCTGATATAAAATTTCGTTTCGGTGCCATTTGTCAATTCTCGAACTCACATTGAAATGAAGATTACCAAACGCTATTTTTTAACCATCGATTCGGCAGTCTGACGCTGCATGATATTCTTAACCATATTCCTGCACGTCTGACAAGCTAAGTAAGCATCATTATCAAATTCACCAAACAGAATTTCTGGCTTTATGAGAGTAAAAGATTTCGACAATAATATTTCCAACGACATTTTATGTTTCTCTTTGTCGAAAATTGTAATTTAATCACGAATCTCCACGTAACACTTTACTTTATGTACAGAACTTGAGGCAGTAATAACGAGTGTAATACAATTTAAGTTTTAAGATTCAAGATTACAATGTAATACAAGATTACAGTGTAATGCAAGATTACAGTGTAATGCAAGATTACAGTGTAATGCAAGATTACAGTGTAATACAAGATTACAGTGTAATACAAGATTTAAGATTACAGTGTAATACAATTTAAAGGTAGGAAAATTCACTTAGCGAGAAAATGGAAAGGTTACATCTTAAAAATTATCTTTGCCAATAAGGCTATTTGAAAACTATCATTCTGAGATATAAAATCAGTACTAACATCGCAAAGTGTCTGCTGTAGGCATTGAAGCTCTGTTGGTGACGGAATTATTGATAAGAGTGGGTCAGTAAGGTTCTGGCAGTAGGACTGCAGTGGGAACTGCAAGTGATGATGATGTTGGCAGTAGTATAGTTAATTCGTGTCTATTGCCATAGTGAAGAAGATAGTATATTGAGTGTCGCTTAGTATCGCGCACAGACAAGGCCGGCATTTTGCTTGTGAAGCAGCTACCATATCGACTACTACATTCTGTTAGGTTGGGTGTCTGCGTAAAGAAGAAGAGTTTGGGTGGAAGGGTGACGAACAGGAAGCTGGGTAGGGGGGATGGCGGAGGAAGAGAGGGAAGGTTGTTAACGCTGTGGTGATAGAACTAAAGAATCACTCACAGGCACGTGCTTTTGGACAGCAGGTCAGGGAGAAAGAGAGAGTGGGGAGTGAGGAGAGAGAAGATAGATTTTGGCGACGAAAGAAAGAAAGAAAGAAAGAAAGAAAGAAAGAAAGAAAGAAAGAAAGAAAAGACAGAAGGAAAAGAAAGAAAGAAAGAAAGAAAGAAAATAAGACAAAGAAAGAAAGAAAGAAAGAAAGAAAGAAAGAAAGAAAATAAAGACAAAGAAAGAAAGAAAGAAAGAAAGAAAGAAAGAAAGAAAGAAAGAAAGAAAGAAAGAATACTGGAAAAATTAAGGAAAAGAAAGAAAGAAAGAAAGAAAGAAAGAAAGAAAGAAAGAAAAGATTGTAAAGAAGAAGGAAAAGAATAGTAAAAAGAAGAAAAGAAAGAAAGAAAGACTGGATAGTAAAACAAAAAAGAAAGAAAGAAAGAAAGAAAGAAAGAAAGAAAGAAAGAAAGAAAGAAAGAAAGAAAAGATTGAAAAGATGAAAGAATAGAAAGGTAAAATGAAGAAAAAGAAAAATAAGACAATTGAAGAAAAAAAAAAGGGAGAAAATATAGGGAAAATATTAGAGTCAAGGAAAAGATAAGAGAAATAAAAAAAGAAAAAGATGAAATATAAAAGCAGGAATTACATCAAATAAAAGAAAGAAAAAAGAAAAGTAATGATAGAGAAAAGTAAAGGAAAAAAAAACGTAAAAAAGAAAAAAATCCGAATAAAGAAAGAAACAAACAAAGCGTAAAATCAATGAAAAGAAAAGGGAGAAAAGTCCTGGTTGTTTGTGTTACTGTGCATATGAACCAACAAGGAAAATGGCGAGAATGAGTAATGAGATTCCATTATGTCATTAATATTAAACAGACAACAGATACATGCAAATGTGTAATACGAATGAATAGGCAACAAAACAAGACAGCGATGTTCAAACTGAGACAGACATTTCAACAGATCTGTTTTTTGTTATGGGGGTAAAATACAGGCTGTTCCAAAAGTCTTGTCACTCCTTACCTCACTTCCAAACTGTAGGAGCTCGTGTCAGCCATCTGAAATTTTTTATTTTATTTATTTATTTATTTATTAAACATTTCACCCCAAGCAAGGCGGGAGTGATACTGACTGTGAAAGAGCGACTGTAGACGAGATGCCAGATCAGGGCCAATCGCGTTGCATATCCATCTCTGGATTTTGTCAAGGACCTTAAGACGAACAGCGGGGAGGGCACCAGACCATATATGACAGCAGTAGAAGATTATATTATGTAGGCATTACAGGACTTTCGGACCACCCTGTACTTTTAAAATCTCTGCTAAAATATTTCATCAACAAGTAATAAAGTATTTACACTGAATAAATTAAGGTTTTTTTAATTAATTTTTTTTATCCGACATAAATTCTTATTATTGTAAACAAACGTTATTTTTAGTGGTTATTGGCTTGTTATCACTGTTATTTTATTTTTTTTTTATTAAACAGTAAAATTCGTAACAACCAGCCTAATTTGAAAAGTCTTACTAAAGAAAAATTAGATATCCGACAAGAAACGAATCTGCATCCTTTTTTTTTATCAAGGAAACCATCTTTTGAGCCAAAGTGTGCCTCTATCACTTTGATCACGGAGACCAGCCTGGCATGTTTGAATTACCTATATGAACGATAGCAGGTTTTTCATCGTGACTTCTACGAATTCTAGCTTCAGTTTCCTAGCCGAAACGTAGACAACAGTCATTTTTTAAATGATATATTTAGTAGGATTTCTCAATTCAGGCCAGTTGATATTAATTTCACTGTTTAATAAAATAAAAATATAAATAAAACAGGGATACCAACCCAAACACGTGCAGCTCTTAAAATGACGTTTATATCAATAAGAAACCATATACCTTATATTTAATATCAAATATACTGAACAACAAGGTTTTTTAATAAAAGATTAAACTATTACGAAAATAAAAAAAATATATATTCAGGGCTCGAGAGCCACTCAGTGTAGAGTGGTACTAGTAAAATAGTAATGATGTATGTGATATGAATGAAAGAGGAGTGGGTAGGAAGTTAAGATTGTAAGGATGAGGATAGATTGATATTTGAAGAGAAAGTATCAGAAGGCAAATAGAATAGACTAAGTTCAAAGAAAAAACCAGAGCTCCCCATCTCTTGAACCTTCTCACTCTACCATGTGGTGGCTGCGGACGTCTCTTTAAATCCAACATAGGATTCATTTCAGATAAAAGGAAATATCGATGAGCACCCCAATACTCGGCAGCAAGTTCCGCCAACGACGAAAGGATTGATAAGCCGTAGAAAACGAGTCGATCAATTAATCAAACTGTACTCCTAACCTCCTCCTCCTCCTCTTACTGATCTAAGGTTATGACAAAAAGTAAACATGAAAGAGATTCCTCTCCACGCAATGGTAATAATAATACTAGCCCTTTCCCTACACAGAAATATTTGGCATTTATTGACCGACCAACCAGACTTACTGCCGGTTGAAATTTATAAAATCTTTCTCTTAAAACAGTTTTTTAGGAAAACACGTTTCTCAAGTCCAGTAGCTGTTATCGCTCATTCCAGTACTGACAGCATGTTCCTTCCTAACCTTTTATTTGAAGTAGTGCGGAATGTCAACATCTTGATTATGTCTTTATTTACTCATCTAGGTATATGTGATATTCATTTTAGTTGTTGCTGCTGTTGAAAGTCTTGATGTTTCATAATTCTTTGTGATTTTGTAGCGTCAGTCAACAAGGTTCAAAGAAGGATGGTCTTCTTCAAAGATATTTTAACAATTGATCTGAGAAATCTGTATACAGCTGATACTTTAGATATTTTGGGATGGGTTTGGCATGACATTTATATGAAAATCTCCATCTGACGAGGCTAGTTAAGAGCATGATTCGAGTTTTCAGGTTTATGTTATGATTTTGTAATAAGCTGTACTGTTGGGCGAATGTATATCTGGTGTTTCCTATTCTATGTTCAATTTTCTTATCTACTAGACTAAATCTCTTATAACTGATCCATACACCGTCGTATTTGAAGTGTTTAGTATTTACGAATTCAAAATCCTGAGTTTTTATAATGTTTTCAGTATATGTGCCATCACTACTTTCATTCCAGTTCCTGATCATAATTTCTGTTTTGGAAAAGTTCATATCTTGAGTTCAGTTTCTTGGAAAACTTGATAGTGGATGCTGATTTTTTGGTTCAAGATCATTCTTATCGCAACTATGAATATGTATAAAATTCCACATAGTTTAGTAAATCTCTTCTTTTATATGCCATATCTCTTCAGGGTTTTGGCGATCATGTCTCTCCCACCTTCTTATTCTGTGAAGCTCTAAGCAATATTTGTTCTCTTATTATACAGCCCAGTCGATGTTCTGCCATTCAATGACGCAAGCTCATTCGGTATGTTATATTCTCCAAGTCCCAGTCCTCCATTATTATTATTATTATTATTATTATTACTATTTATGTGCCATGTCCCCTCAGGCTGTAAGTGATCATGGCTCTCCACAATTTCTTATCATTTTCAGATCTTAATAAATTTTGTCTTTTTGTTATTTCTCCTAAACCCTTTTCCGTCATCCATTTAATCAAGCTCACTAAGTTTGTTATGCGTTGTTTTCTTTTTGCCCTCAATCTGTCCTGTGAGTATCAGATTTTACAAGCCTTCCCTCCTCATTATGTGCTCCAGAAATTTCATCTGCATCTTCTTGATATTGAGTTTTCTTTTTGTTTCCATTTTCTCTAAAACCTCGTCGTTGCTCCCATCTTTGGTCCATTGTATCCTCATCATCCTTCTGTAGAACCACATTTCCGTTGCTTCAAGTCTCTTCTTTATTTTTCGTGGGACTCATTAAATGTCCTAAACATTTAAAGAGTCTGTTTCTGAATCTAAGTACAAATGTCCTTTTTTTACCATTTCTCTAGGAATTTACTCCTTGTTACATTCTAAGCATCTTTCTGTAGAACAATATTTCTGTTTTCTCAAATCTCCTCTTCATCTTTGAGAAAACTGTGCAACATTCATTGCTATTTACAATAACTGATATTACATAGCAGCTCAGCAAAAAATGTTTCAATCTTCAAAGTTATTTCCCTTCCAACCATAAAACCCACCCTTATTTTGCATCGCGATATTAATTCATGATTGGTTAATTTTGTTTAGAGGCATAGCAATCACTATGGGTTATTTAATGCCGAGATCTAAATATATTTACTCGGTATTTACTCCGTCTCCCCACTAAGAAGAGTTGTGACACAAGGTCAGTTTTTAAGGTGGGAACCCGAGCGCGTACACCCGGGCTAGGAAGAAAAATTGCCCGCAGCCCCCGCAACCATTGGTTGCGCTGGCCTCGGTGTGAGCACCGATCCATCTCTCTGGTTCAATGAGAGGGCGCTGCTTTAGGCAGCTG
The DNA here is from genome assembly GCA_903632075.3 of Acanthosepion pharaonis. Classification (NCBI taxonomy): domain Eukaryota; kingdom Metazoa; phylum Mollusca; class Cephalopoda; order Sepiida; family Sepiidae; genus Acanthosepion; species Acanthosepion pharaonis. The sequence continues at coordinate 3,799,987 of CAHIKZ030004155.1, read as the reverse complement.
TTCCCCAGGGCCGGACATCTCTCAGTATAATTTTCCTCAGTTGCGACCCTGTCCTTTGACGGAACTGCACCCGAGCGAACTCTGCTCAAAGACAGAAACGCAAATGAGAAATGATAACAGGATGTTAGAAACTACTCGAGAACAATTACACACTATTACAATATTTTTAACACAATTTTATGGTTTTAACTAAATATATTTTGAACACAATTGTATTGCTCGTCATTTCGCTATAAAATTGTACTGATGGTAATTTTACTATAACTATGTACTGTTGGTAATTTCATTGCAGATATGTATCATTGGTAATTTTTTATATTTTGTATTGCTGGTATTTTTATACTTTTATAGTGTTTTGTTTTATTTTGGGGTTTCACTACTAACCCATAGCTGGGACTCTAACCTAACGAATGTATTGTTAGTCATTTTGCTATAAAATGTATTGTTAGTAATTCTACAATAAATTTGATCATTTTACTATAAATAGGTATTATTGGTCATTTTTTATATAAAAATGTATTGCTGTTATTTAATTTTCTTGTGAGCTAAGACGATTGGCTGATTTTGTTTAGCAGCATATCAACATCTATGGGTTATTTAATGCCGAAATCTAAAAAATCTTTAACACTGTTTTATGGCTTCAACTAAATATTTCGAACGCAATTGTATGCCTTCAACTACGGATAAAATATATTGTTGGTCATTTTACTTTAAAATGTATTGCTGGTCATTTTACTATAAAATGTATTGTTGGTAATGTTACTTTAAATAGGTACTGTTGGTCATTGTTATATAAAAATTTTGCTGGTATTTTTAATATAGAAATGTATTTTTATACATTTTTTTTGTTGTTGTTTTTGTTTAAGAATTCACTATTTTCCCTTAACTGGTACCCTAACAGGTGCTGCCAACCTACTTCGGGTCAAGGTGGACCTGCGAGCAACATCAGTTAAGAGGTTGTTCCCCGCTCCTCAAAACCTCGTATCTCCCGATCAGAGGCCTTGCTGCCGGATGTAGTTTTGCGTCATACCCAGGACTAGCATCAATTCATACGCAGCTTTATGAAAAACAAAAAGATATCTAAAAATGAATATATCACTGACTTCACAGAATTTAGCTAACCCTTCATCAACCAATGTTCCCTTCATAATAACTGGTATGTTATGGCTCACGTTCTCAAATACGTGCGTTTGCGTAGGCGTGTACGTACTCGATCAATTCTATTGGTTGTTTTTAATCCATGTTTCGTGGCTATGTTCTAGCTCTAGCGAACTGCGAACATCCGACCCTTACATATTCCCGGCCAGAGGCGAAACGCCATCTTTCCTCGGCTGTTGACTAATACGACAAACTATCTTGTAAGAAATGTCAGAAAGTAGACTTTGGAAAATGTCACACTTTATGAATATCAATGCGTTCTATATATTTGTACAACAATTTAAATAACTTGCGAAGTGCGGCACTGAAATTCAAAAGTGCATTGGGTTAGCGAAAGTTGCCTTCCAAAAGCTAAGCAAAATATTAACAAATAGGAAATGTTCGTTAGAAACAAAGAAAAGAGTACTGAACTATTGCGTAATATTGGCTACCTCTATATGGCAGTGAATGCAGGGCAATCCCCTCACAGATAAAGAAGGGACTTGAAGTAACAGAAATTTTGTTCTACAGAAGGCTACTGAGAATAGCACGGACCGAACATATGAGCCCCGGAAAAACTTTAGGAAAATGAAAACAAAAAAGACGTTTATACGTAACATCAGTAACAGACAGTTGGAATTTCTAGGCTAGATAATGCGGAAAGAGGGCTTGGAAATTTGAACACTCACAGGACATATTGAAGGTCAGAGGGCCAGAGGAAAACAACGCATGACCTACCTAGATTGAGTAAATGGATGGTGGAACAGGTTTTAGGAGAGATAACAAAAAGAAAATATTATTAAGCTCGGCAATGGACAGGAAATTGTGGAGTACTATGATCGCCAACATCCTTAAGGGACGCGAAACACAGAAAATGTTTCTTAGATTTAACATTCTTTAATTGCTTTGAAAGATCTCTAAATCGTATTTCCTTCTCTCTTGCTAGCGACTTTCTGTCGTCTTATAATTGATAGACCTTTCTTCGCGCTTTTTTTAGTACCTCGGTTTAGGGGTAACGCAGTGTTATCGGCATATCATATATTATTATGATTGCGCCTACTGATAATAAATTCTGGTAGGGACTCCAACTCCTTCAGGATATCCTCTGAATAAATCCGGTAAGGCGAGATATGCTTGTCTTACGTTTCGATTTTTGTCTACTTAATTACCTTTCTATCCGAATGCAGGCGGTCTGCTACCGGTGTAAGTTCTGGATTCTTCTAAAATCCTTCTCAAATAGACCAAATTTTATAAAATATAAACGAAACTATAGTAATACCGATTACTTACATGATTTACATTATTCGGATTGTTCATCCTCATCCATATATTGATCCTCATCCTCATTGCCATATTCACACCGTTTCGGCCGTTATATACTCCGGCCATTTTCAGGTGATTAGAATTTCGAACCGAACCCTTTATTTCGTCCACCGAGGTAGATTGTTCTATAAATAAAGGTTTTGGTACGAAATTCCAATCGCCTGAATAAGACCGGAGCGTACAATGACTGAAACGTTATGAATATGACAGTGAATATAATGATAACAGTCTGAATAATGTAAATAATTTAAATAATCATAATACCTCATCTCAGAGACGTAGACAGATATATCATAAAACCTCATCTCAGAGATGTAGACAGATATATCATAATACCTCATCTCAGAGATGTAGACAGATATATCATGATACATCATCTCAGAGATGTAGACAGATATATCATAATACCTCATCTCAGAGATGTAGACAGATATACTGATTTTTATCAAATACAAGATGAACTATTTTATACCAATTTTTATAAACCTATAATTAATACTGAAAACCTATTAGAAATTTTAAATCTTTCCCCTGTTTTTTTTTTTTTGGAGGGGGTTGTTGTTTTCCTTTTTTTTTTTTCTTTTTTTTATCTACTTGATCGACTGTCCAATAACATAACGATTGAGCTGGGTCGGGCCAAACTTGGTACTGACATGTGAGTGAAAACACAGATTCCAACGCTACCACCGGCTCGCCAGTTTTTGGTTACCGATCAACATTTGTGACCAATTTCTGACAGTCGAACATATCGCTACTTTGTAGAAGATGTCATGGTGTCTATTCGTCTAACTTCTCCGCCATTAGCAGAATTAAATGCATATCGCCTCCCAATCACTGTCTACCGGTCGATCGAACAATCAAGATCTAACTCAGTCACTGCGCACGTATCTATCTTCAGAAGGGCAATTCTGCTTCAGATTGGCCGGAATTAATCTTGTCATTGCTTGTTCTGTCTTCGTCTTGAATATAGAAAGAATCAGACATATTCCAAGCATTCATCAAATTCATATATATATATATATATATATATATATATATATATATATATATATATCGTTCACTATTTACATTATTCGGGCTATTGTCCTCATCTTTGTTGCCATATTTATTACAACGTTTCGGCCGTTGTACGCTCCGGCCTTCTTCAGGTGGTTGGAATGTCGAACTGAACCCTTTATTTCGCTCACTGGGGTAGACTGTTCTAGTTCCACATGCCATGTTTAATGGGTGTCAGTTTTCAGTTATCTCTTGTTAATTCCCCTCTCCAAGTTCTCCACTGCCTTAACCGGGTATTGAACTCACACTCTTTGGGTCCTGTCACAGGATCTAACCAATGCCTTTATCCACTGTGTCATCTGGAGTTCTTGGAGAGGGGAATTAACAGGAGATAACTGACAACTGACATCCATCAAACATGGCACGTGGAACTAGAACAGTCTACCCCAGTGAGCGAAATAAAGGGTTCAGTTCGACATTCCAACCACCTGAAGAACGACATAGCGTACAACGACAAACTAAGAATGGTGTTTAACGCACAAAAGGGGATGCAGACAAGCGATCGCAGCATTCTGGATTCAAGACAAGAAAGAACAGAACTGAGCAGATTGTTCTAGTTCCACGTGTCATGCCTCTTCCAGATGTCTCAGTTATCTGACTTTAACTGAACTCTCCAAGTTTTTATTCACCCCTGCCGTAGCCAGCTATTAAACTCTCACTTTTGGGGGTCAAGTCACTGAGTCCAACCATCGCTTTTATCTACTAGGCCATGTGTATGAATTTTTGGGACTTATAAACTTAATGTCTCAGTGACCATTTCTTGGGGCCAGAGCCAATTATGTCATTATTGCTTTTCTCTAGCACTCCGTATTACTGGTTCCCATATTGTATTAATTTCTATACTTGGCCCGCTTAGATTTTTGTGGCCTAACATATGTGCTGATTCCTTAGGTTTTCGTATTTTCCAGTGATGTTCTCTGTCTATTATTTCAACCTCATACCACAGTGATCCGCAATGCTTGATTTTTCTATTTCCCTTATTTAAAGTTACGGCTTTACTATGTTCTTGCAGTCTTGCCTTAAGTGGGCAGCCTGTTTCTCCATATTTCTTACCACAGCTGCACTGGATGACATACACACAGTCATGTTCTCCTCTATGGGGGTGTCTTAATCGGAAGAGGTGTCTGCGAAGTGTTGAACCACTTTTAAAGGTCGTCCTGATGTTATATGGACCACGGATCTTTTGTATCTTTTCCGATAACCCCCCTCACATACAGTAGGCAAACCGAAGCTGTTTTCTGCGTGTTGTTATCCCAGTTTGTCGGAGCTGCTATCATGTACCCGGGGTAGTTGTTACGTTGTAGGTTACTGCTTATAATGTCCATTTTGTTTCCATTTTCCTTAAAAACTTCCTCGTTGCCTATATGCTCCGTCCTTGTTATTCTCAGCATCCCTGTTACCTTGAGTCTCTTCCTCATCAATATATACTCTATTGTATCGCACTTACACTTCTAAAATCAACCCTTTCATTAATACCGGTCAGGAGCAGGAGGAGCTGTCTTTTATGAAATGTCACAAATGGTTCTCGTGAAAAGGTCACGGGACATTAATCTCAATCGCTATTTCTTTGTATTTACATTATACATCTAATTGTTTATGTAGCCGATGGCATCAAGTGAATGGGTCATAAAAGCTTTATCCACACTGATGCTCACCTATATAGCGGTACAGTAAATGTTATAAGCATGTATGTATAGCTGGCCACTCGTATTCGACTGTCTACTAGAGCGGCTAGCCAATCCCTCTTGCAGACGCTTGCTCAGAGTCTACCTGTGGTTTATACTGCAACTATGCTAAGCAGACCTTAGTTACAGTTTCTGGGAAAGAGCGTGTCATTTAGCGTGATCAACAATTTGAACAAGGCCACGATGACTTGTGACGTCGTTCTAACACAGCTATCGATGACCCCCAAGGGTCTAGTCTACCCAATTTCACTCACAAGGGTTGGATCAACCCGTGGTATGGTTTTCAGGCACTTTCCAAAGGTAACCGCACGCTGGGATCGACCCCCCTCCACTCCGATATCATCAGGAAGTATCCTTCCTGAAAAATCGACTATGGTGAGATTCGAACCCGGGTCTTATTGTCAGAATGCGAACGTTCTAACCACTCGGCCACGTGCCCATTATAAGCATTTATAGCATACAAGAAAATGCCAGAATTCCAATCATACATTTTCTGTATGATTTTGTAATGTCATGTCCATTCAGGACAGAGGCGTACATGGCTCTCCATATCTTCCTTTTCTGTGAAATGTCATAAAAAATGAGAAGAGAAGATAGGATCGCCTATCGTCCCGTTCATACTCCTCCCCGGTCTTTTGAACAGGAGGAGAGATTTATACTTTGTTTCCTGTTTCCTGATTCTTCTAAAGTCTATTTCAACTCAATTCTTCTAATATCTCCGCCTTAATTCTGAAATTTTATTTACTATTTTTTCCTCAACGGGAGTCGATAGGTTCGCCTATCGTCTGCTGCACACTCCTGCCTTGTGTTTTGAACATGAATAGAGCTTTATATTTTGTTTCTTGTTTAGGATTTGGCTTTCGGTTCTTTCTAAAATCTACTTCAACTCTATACTTCTAACGTCTCCACTTAAATTCTGAAATTTTATTTCCTATTTTTCTTCAACAAGAGTCGATAGGTTCGCCTTTCGTCTGGTTTCCTGTCCCTTCTAAAGTATTCTCATTTTATTTTACCCCAAGTAATCTCATGCGTCTTAGAGGCATTATCGCCTTGGTTAGGTTGAATTGATTTAAAAAAAAAACAAAAAAAAACAAGAAGGAATTTGGGTCTGAAGATTTAAAATTCCTAATAGCTTTTCAATATTAATTACAGGCTTATTAAAAATGTTATAATATAGTTCAGCTTGTATTTGATCAATCAGTTATGTGCCATACGTAATACACGCTTAGGCGATCATGTATCTTTCGATATTTGACTGACTAGGCAGATCTTTTCCCGAAGTAGATTGCCATTTATTTCTGCAGTTGACCAGTTGCCGTCCAAGGCTATAGAACCCGGTCTGTCCTGCTATTTATCCATAGCTGGAAAGGTATGAATTCAATTCTTCTCCCTCCAGCTATAAGAGGATTCATACCTTTCCCAAGGGTATAAGCACGTAAACGAATGTAATGGATTCGACTGGAATTCGAATTAGTATTGATACAGTTTTGTTTATATTTTATAAAATTTGGTCTATTTGTGAAGGATTTTAGAATAACCCAGAACTTCCACCGGTAGCAGACCGCCTGGATACGGATAGAAAGTGAATTATGTCAACAAAAATCGAAATGGGTGTATATCGTTATCCCACAGTCAAAGAAGAACGAATGAAATGTTCCTTTTTGTTTACATAGATTCGGCTGATGAAGCTCAATGTAAACAGCCTCAAGAACTCAAAGATAGTGAACCGATCCAGCACTATGTAAACTGGAAAAAAAATGCGTCATCACACACATATATATATATATATATATATATATATATATATATATATATATATATATATATATATATAAAGGGTGGGTTCTGAACAATAAAACTATTAAAATTTTTCAGACACAAAAGGTTGTATATTAAAATTTTTTTTTATTATTTCAATTAGGTTCCTCGTCTAGTTTCGGCCAGTATTGGCTATCATTATCAGAAAAAAAATCCATGTTTGTTAGTAGCAGTGAACTACAGGAATGGATGACTTTCTGAAGAAAGTGAACTTTATTTGTAATTTTCATTTGTTTTTTATCATTCATTTTGGTCAGTCCTTGTATTTGTTAAACGGCCTCTTTTAAGTTGTTTTTAAAATAGAGACTGCGAGATTCCTGAGTATAAGAATTACCTCCTTGATCATTTTGACAGTTTTATTGATTGCCGGGAATCTAATGTGTGTGTTAAGTGTATGTTATCTTTTAGTTTTTTGGGAGTGTGTGTGTGTGTGTGTGTATATTTGTGTGAGTCTGTGTATATGTGTGAAACCTCAACACCTCTTCAAGCATGTCTGTCTTGTGTGGGTGAGAAATGTGGGTAGGGCTTAATTTATGAGATTATATAATATTTCTATCTGCATTGTTAAATTTGTGGTTAAGTTCTTCTGAACAAAGTGTTTTTAGGCACAAAATCCATTGGTCTTCATGTTCCTCTAGTATTTTTCTAAGGTTATCTTTTCTGTCTATTTCTATTTTTTTAATGATAGTGAATTTTGCATGGCTTTTAAAATCATGTTTTTCTAGGCGGAAATGTAGTTCAACAGGTAATAATCTTTAATGAGGAGCCGACTTAATCCGATTTCAATAATTATTAATTCTGTAATGAAAGGGCCATTCAGATTTACCCACAAATTGTTTCTGGCATAGTGTGCATTCTAATAAATAAATTATGTTATGATTTCTACAGTTAGAGTTGTGATAGATTTTGAAAGTAGATTTAGTGACTGAGTTAGTGAATGAATTTGTGTGCCTAATGTGGTTACAACATAGGCTCCTTTTGTGTGTATAAGATTTAAGATATAACTAAAAATACATCTGTAAAAGGACAATATGAATAAAGACAAAAAATCTTTCTTAGCCGACGTGTTTTATTCTCTGATGGACTTCATCAAGGCAAATGTAAAATTTTTATTTTGCAACAAGTATTTATAAACAGAAGTAAAAATGTTGTTAGTTTTCTTAAATTTAACAAACACTCATAAATATTTATCAAGCTAACAGAAATGCTTAGGTAAATTATGAAGAATGCGAAGTGACGTAATTTTAATAAACAAACGTAAGTAAATGATGTTCTTGATTTATTTTTTATAATGTAATTACTATTTATATTATTTTAGCTTGGTATTAATGTATGTATTATATATTTTAAATAATGGAACGTTGTGAATTTAGCCGTTTTCTTAGAAATTTTTAACATTTTTGTTGTTATGTATGTTGGCTTGAGAAAGAAGCAATTCTTTCAGGAATGGAGATATTTGAGAAAAAAAATCCTGGGCGCAGTCGCGAAACATAAAAATAAATGCGCAGGGATACAAGAAAAGATATGTTTGCATTGATTAAGTCACTTCTTTTTCAAACGATGGTGATAAACGCTGTGTTTATTGTTCCATAAATTATCAAAGTAAAGATATTTTTCTGTGAATGACGTTTAAGAGATTGCTTTGAATTGTAAGTGCCCAGTATCAAAATGTGTTTTATCAGATGTTTTTAAATGGTGAACAAACTAAACTAATATCACATATGCATTTCACTTGCCCTCGCTCTATCACTATACAAACACGCGCGCGCGTACGCACACACACAGAGACATACACAGACACAGACACAGACACACACACACACACACACACACACACACATATATATATATATATATATATATATATAAAAACATTTTGGTCTGAAGATATGAATATATAGATATTCACGAAATAAATTATAACCGAAATGAATCTTTAAGGTTTTCTTCTTGATTATTATTATTATTATTATTATTATTATTATTATTATTATTATACTCTGTAGTTTACATTAAACTCGCCCTGGATTGATATCCTCTTTGGAATTATCACTAACAGTCACAAATTTTTAATATATATATATATATATATATATATATATATATATATATATATATATATATATATATATATATATATATATATATATATATATATATATTTTAAGCGTTATATACATTATATGTACATGTGTATATATACACACACACACACACACACACACACACACACATATATATATATATATATATATATATATATATATATATATATATTTTTAAAACGTTATATTTAATAGATACACGTGTTTTAGCAGACATGCATACCTTTAAGCAGTATAAATTTACCCATATCGGTCTGTGCATTCGAGAGTCCTAATAAGGATAATGTGCCTTTTAACAGGGTTTACAGATTCAGTTATCCTTTTTAAGGAATGTACATGTCTCGTTCCCTTGTAATGGAGATGCGAGTGTAAACACTACCAGAAGTAATAAGAAATAATATATCAATTTCTGATATATATATATATATATATATATATATATATATATATATATATACAAATGTAAAAAAACGAAGAATAACATTTCAACGTTCAAAACCTTAATTTAAAACAGAGCTCAATACAAAAGTGTAGCAATAAATAAATAGATCCTTTTTACCTTTTATGGAAAATTTTCCAAAAACGCAAAGTGTTGTTTCATTAATCTTCATTTTGAAGAAAATCATTTAGTGCCATCATTGTTAGCCACCTGAAAAAACGTTTGATTTTAACGTTGTAACAAAATATCCATTTTTTAGTGGATATTTCCATGTTCTAATCTAACAGTGTATAATATATATATATATATATATATATATATATATATATATATATATATATATATATACACACACACACATATATATAACATCAATCATCTAAGTGAAAAATTTTATTTGTAAAACTAATTTTTTCAATGTAATCAGTCTAATTATATATATTAAACTATTATTTCTATTATTAAACTCTATATTCATTTATTTACGTCTACCAGTCTGAATATTCGGGAAATCTTTTTAAAAAGTAACATGGGTTTTTCACCAGAATTCGAACTTGCGTTCCATTGGGGAGGGGAAAAGCCGTCGTCAGATCCGACGTGCTGTAATTATCACGCACACGAAAGCTGAATAGTGCCTTACATATAATTAATTAGATTGATTCGTTTTCATCATTTTACATATGAAATAACTAAGTGTAACCGTAAGTTCTATGTTAAGAGTTTCTTCTATTGCACTTCTCGCTTGTGGAACTCTCGTCCGACTTCTTAATTCCCAGTCAAGTTTGATCTTGAAAAATTTAAATGCAATGTCAGTCGTTATCTTTTGTCTTTTTAATATTTGTTCATTTATCGTCCTCTTTCCTTAATAATTGTTTGCTTATATCCTCTTTATGCTGAGTAGCCCGTTACAACTTAATGCCTCTACGGGCTTGTGCTGAAAAAAAAAAGAATACATTGAAAAGAAAATACGAGCCTCTATGTCTCTATGTGTGTGTATCTTCAGAATGTAGTAGTTTCTATTTTCCTTAAAAGATAAACTTCTATTGCTTTCATGGTATCTGATCTATACGAAGTTTTAGTCCCAAAATAGTATCAACAGCTACAGTTACTATGGTGACCTCCCCTCTGCCCGGAGAATACCCTTTCGTAAGACCGACACCCACCTTCAATCGTTAACCACCCCCATTCTATAATCGAAGCCTTTTATTGGATTAGTCAGGATGAGTCATTCTCAGTTAGATGCATTATGTAGAGTCTAAAACTAGCGGATAATATCTCTGACCCCGGATGTAAAGTTTGGCTTTTGACAATTCAATTTCCACCTTTAACTCTTCGAAGCAATTCGTTTTTATATCCTTTTTTAAAACCTTTAGTGGTTGAAAGTAAAGTTATATTTAAAAGCCCGGTTGAGGAATGGTTGTGTCGTCTCTACGAGGACTAGGAAACAGTGTTCGATCCCAGGCATAAACATTTTGAAAACTGATTTTTATGATAGTCTTTCCCTGATCGATGGAACACAGTCTTCATCTGATGTGTCTCCAGGGTAGATAGAACTAAAGTTTAGTACAATATCTATTTATCAATATGTCATTAAATTATTTCATTCTGTTCAATTTTATTATTTTATTTTTCTTCGGTAAGTCAAATGTAACCCCCGATTTCACGGCTACCGTGTGTTGATTCACTGAAAGGTAATACTTTGTTCAATTTGATACCAATTTGGTGGAACTCGAAAAACTTTTAGTGTTAAACTACAAAACAAAAATGCACAGCATTTTCTTATGGCTTTAAAAAACGGACATTTTAAAAGTATATATTAATATATTATCGGGAGCATTAAAGAAACAAGATAAGAACAGTCCACGAAAAACAACTTCCTTCGAAAACATGAGAAGACAACTAGAAAAGACAAAGATGGCCAAAAAAGAAAATACGCCATAGTTTGAACCCTCTTGCTATACTACGCCGTGGCGGTGAACGTCTCTTCAGATCCAACATAGGACTCATTACACACAGAAGGAAATGTTGATGAGCACCCCAACGACGATATATATATATATATATATATATATATATATATATATATATATATATATATATATATATATATATATGTGTGTGTGTGTGTGTGTGTGTGTGTGTGTTAAAAAACAAAGGAAGCGGAAAAGCAAAGATAAATACTCCACACTGATTGACCATGTCTTCAAGGATGTAGCCGTACTCACTACGCTTGTCCAATTGCGGATTTTTTGAGGTTATTTAACCCATAGTTGGGGTTTTGAATTCAGAATTTTCTTTCTTCTAGATCGATTACAACCCTAGGCTATAGGGTACAGTCTGTGCTGCTATTTACCCACAGCTGAGTGAAGAGATACCTGCATACATTTCCCATGGGTATTTACACTTAAATGAATGTAACGAACTCGATTTGAATTCGAACTCGATTTTCCGATTCCTCATTCCGAGACGCTATCTATTACTCCACCGTGCCTCCATTGCTGGAGAAAAGATAGGCAAAAAAATGTCTATGTACAGCGAAAAGCGATAACTGTTTAACCATTTTCATTTTGTTTTCCTTTTTGGTTATACTTTTCGAGTCACCATTTTTCGGTGAGTAATACATTTTCCCTATCTTTGTTCCTCCGCACGTTTTGTTTATATATATATATATATATATATATATATATATATATATATATATATATATATAGTTAAACCTAGAGAGCCAGACAAACCTACCAAGGTTTCACCTAAGCGGACCGTCAGGGAATAATAATAATAATAATAATAATAATAACATATATATATATATATATATATATATATATATATATATATATATACTTTTAAAATATTCGTTTTTAAAGCCATAACCACAAGGATTAACGGGGAAAATTTATAATTAAGCCAAATGTTTGCATTCTGACTTCACCAGAATCTTGCCGCTATTTTTGACCTGTATTTTAAGGAAAACTACACAAGAGTTTTGCTTTGAATCTTTTACAAATCAAAATCATTAAACTAAACATGTATTTATTTTGGTTATTTATCAGTGAAATGAAGCCTGTATAAAGATTCAATCACTCTTCTTCTGTTCTTTTGATTACATTACAAATATAACATTATGGTGCATATTATTCATATAATAAAATATTAATACCATTCCGCGCTACCGTTCTTGGAAAAAACATTAAATCATTTTCTCCCAGCTACGGGTTAAATAGCAGGTAATTTCAAAGTTTTTGATATTTTTTTAATTCCACATGACCTATTATTGATACAAACGTTTCTATTTAGTCTTAAGAAACAGGAAAATTTCAATATAACCAAAGAAAAGATTACTGATTGTCATACAATATCGGTACTCCTATATGGTACTGAGCCATCTCATCACAGATGGATAAAAGACTTGAGGCAATAGAAATGTAGTTCTACAGAAGGATGCTGAGAATGTCATGAATTGAAAACATGAGCAACGAAAAAATTTTAGAGATAAATGAAACAAAAAAGGCCATTTCTACGTAGCGCCTAAAAGAGACATTTGAAATTTCTATGGCACATCATGAAGAAAATGGCTTTGGAATGATGGAGAATGATAGGGCAGATTGAGGGCATTACCTCCCTAACGAGCTTTTGTAAATGGTTGGTAGAATAGGGATGAGGAGATATAATGAAAAGAGAAACTTTATTATTCTTTTTAAGCCAGAAAGTTGTGGAGAGCCATGATTGTCCACATGCTGAAATGACACATCAGAGCTTATCAACCATTTGCAGATTATTTAAAGCTGATTTTTTTTTAATATTGTATATTGTATTGGTCGGGGGCGGGGCAGATAACAATTATTTAATACAAGTATTACTAACTAACCCATATCTGGGGGGGGGGTAAAAGAACTTTCTCAGGGGGTGTGTGCGTAAGTGAATATAACGAACCCAATTGGATCTGGACCCCGGGTCTCCGATTAAGAATTCCGAGCCATTATCCGTTACACTACCAATTTTACAGTACTTGACATTCCCAAGCGGTCACCTATTTAGTTACTGACCAGACTCGATGTTGCTTAACTCCGGTGATCGTACGGGAAACAATGTTACATATCTTTTTTATCTGACCCAAATTTGACAAGGCTTTCAATCTTTTATTAGGATTATTTTATTTGTATTACTTTATTTCATGTTCTTCTGTTAATGTTTGTTTGTCTTAAATGTATTCAGTCACTAAAACAAACAGCGGGTAAAATCCTAAATGAACAAAAAACAAACAAGCAAAACTCACATATGAAAGACAAATAACGAAAAAGAATAGTAAAATAGCCAATGCAAATTACAATGCCTTAAATTTTCTGTATAAAACTATCAACACATTACTGAAATGTATTTAGAAGCCGATATGTAAAATTTTAGAAAAAATAACCCAAAAGTTTCTGTGTTTTTTCAGGGACCCCAAAAACAAAACCCACGCATACGTAAGTATATTAAAGTGCACGCATACCCAGTCACCCGTAAATATTTACGCATATATATATATATATATATATATATATATATATATATAATTAAAAATCAGCTGATTCCTAATCAGCCGATCTGCCTTACCTATATGTGTATTGAGCACTTTTAAATACTACTGTTTCCTGGTATAATTCAACCCCGACAACTGACTTCTTTATTTATATATATATATATATATATATATATATATATATATATATATATATATATATATATATATATAGATGTTTACTTAACTTGACTCTACTTTTAGTTTTACGGAAATACATCCACTCTTCAGGAGGCTTGATTTTACAATCAAGTGTCATGAAGAATGAATGTAATATCTGCGAAACTGAGAAGGAAGACATATGATAAGTCAACATTTAATATCATTTATTATTAATAATAATCTGTTTGTTTTTTGGGGGTTTTTTTGTCGTTGTTGTTTGTTTTTACTGGGCACTATAATCAAGAACCCTTCAGCACACCGTCTCATGTCCATATATATATATATATATATATATATATATATATATATATATATATATATATATATATATATATATATATATATATATATATATATATATTATGCATTTGAGCAGTGATCCTTCACTAATACTTGTTTCATTAAAATGACTTGCAAGATACTTCTGTAAAGTTTTTTTTATTATTTTTCTTGTGCGCGAATAAGAGACTTCTTTTTTACACCAAGCTTATTATGAATACAACAATGTCGACATTATTTTCAACAGCACAATCAAGACAGAATATGTTATGAAAACCATTTGGATATTCAAAACCTTTTTCTATTGTTAACATTTTTTCAGTAATGGATAGCGACTCAGATTGAGGAATCGGAGAGCCGAGTTCGAATTCCAGTCGCATCCATTACATTCACTTATGTGCTAATACCCTTAGGAAAGGTATGAATCCTCTTCTTCTCCCCCCATCTATGGGTAAATAGCAGGAAAGACCGGCTAAAGGAGGATATTTTGACGGGAGCATAATTTAATCATAAAATGATTTTTTTTATTTTTGTCTTAATAAAATTTCAAATAAATAATTATGTCTCACTTTTTCTAACCATGTATAATAATTTTCTCTTATTTAAAGTAAAAACTACTACATTTTAGGCAAATTAAAACCAGGAGTTCCCTCAAACTTTTGAACTGTAGTGTATATATATATATATATATATATATATATATATATATATATATATATATATATATATATATAGAGAGAGAGAGAGAGAGAGAGAGAGAATAAATCCAAATATAAAGTTTATCAATTAGCTGATTGGTGTTACCTTCAGTATCCCGACTCCAGAGTTTCATATACTGACCCTCCAGCAATCACTCCGTCCACTCGTCAGGGCTTATAGACAAGTCACTGTTTATATTTCCCCTTTTTTTTTTTAAATATATATGCACTTTTTGGGGTGCAAGCTTGAATTTTTATGCATTAAACCGTAAACAAAGGTAAGTAAAAGAATGCATTACACTTCTTAAACATTTTAATCTTCAATGTCCGCTGTTATGACTTATGCACAATCTGATGTGATTTTTGTCTGACTAAACAGCACAGCAGAATCCCGTTATCCGCGGTAAATCGGTTCCCTAACCCCACACCGATGGTGAAATCCGCAAATAAAGTGAACCATATTTATATTCAAATTTATTCACCGGGAAATCTCTCACGATCACTAATCCTGTCATTCTCACATGTCTTCTCCAAGATAGGCTTACTTAACCTATCTATCTTCAAGTTGGTTTTGAATTCAGAGTTCTCCTTTTCCTAAACTGGTTGCCAATCCATTTTTTTTAAACAAATCCTATGTTCTTCCTTCAGAATGTACACGATTATGGCTCTTCACATTTCCTTTTTGCTTATTATTTTCGAATTACCATGCATTCATAGGAGTGGTTTCTCGTCGCTTTCCGTTTGGAATTCAGGGTTTTTCTTCTCTTAGACTGGTTGCCAATAAAGACTACAGATTCCAGCCCACTCTGTTATTTAATCTATAGATGAGACGAGAAGACTCGACATTATTGCGAAAGTGAACGCAACAGACGAGACCGGAATTCGAAATCGGCTCGACTATTCCACTTTTCGAGTCCATATCTTTCACATGAGAATATTTGTCCGACCAAGTCTAAGAAAGAAAAAACACCCAGCCGGGATAGAGGGATTTGAAATTCAATTTCCAGTTTTCATCCCCTAAACTAACTGCCACCCAAGTCTACTATTTAATGAAGATGGATACATGACATTGCCAAGTGTATTAGTGTGAACAGAATCGGTAGAAATTTGTACTCGATACTATTCCACTATACGCGCGATTATCTGTTACATTATTCGCAAAGCCAAGCGAAATCGATACCCTACGTTTAAAATAGTGATTTTTAATTATTTTGCAACTTTTTTCTTTTTTGTTCAAAACAAAAGAAAATTCACAATATATTTTTCTTGTATAAAATTTTATTAATTATTATGCATAAGGGAATCATAAACAGGGTCCCACCTACGACTAAAATTATTGATGTCTTCATATGCCGCATCATATTCGATATCCTTTCTGACTCTTAGATGTTTTGGCCGCAGGTAATGTTGGTCATATCTCAGCTCCTACCCGGAGCTTAGAGACTTCCTTTAGTACGTGAACCGTTCTGAGCAGTACTGCCACCTACACACTCCAATGTTGTTAGGTGTCTCCAAGACATCTTGCGTAGAAGAAGAATTCCGGGAAATAGTCCCGGGTGAGGCGACCAGAAAAGGAATAACTTGGGCTGTTGTTTGGTATATTTCTCTGATTTGTCCTGTATTTGTGGTATCTCTGTATTTTCATGGAATACTTATCTCGAGGTCCCTCTGTATATTCACGGAGTTCTTATACCAAGATACCTCTGTATTTTCATAGAATTCTTTTCCAAACATACCTCTTTATTTTCACGGAGTTCTTATCCCAAGGTACCGCAACGTCTAACAGGATCCATTCATGGCTGTTTTTGTGCGCAAGTGTGATATCAGAGCGATTACTCTCCAGGCGCTTGTCAGTAAAGATGGCCGTATCTCACATAAGCTCATTATTATTATTATTATTTCCTTTGATTCCTTACTCATTTCTTTCCGGGTCCCGACGAGAGACATAAGCTCAGAAATGACATCCTGACATTTTCCACTGAGCAGTTTTGAAAAAATAAATGAAAATCACACATATTTTACATAAAGCACTTCGTAATGTATTGGCTGTACTTGTGAGAACAATTTTTTGTATTTCTTTAAGGCATGGTTCCCAGGAATCTCTTCATTGACTCTGTTGATGTTCTCATGTGCCACACTTTTCAGATTTCGATTTCAAGGTATTTTGATACTTTTCTGAAGATCTTCAAAAGATACATTGCAGTCTGCAAGGACTGCCGTGCCAATAAGGAGGCACATTTTGTCTTTACGGTCTCTAATCAAGACGCCTGGGCGATTAGCTTTTATTATTCCGTCTGTGTGTATTTTAAAGTCCAATAAAATTTTTACAGGTTCTAAATCCGTAACCTGGTCTGTGTGGTATTCATACCATTATTATTATTATTATTATTATTATTATTATTATTATTATTATTATCTTTGATTTCTGGCGTTTACACATTTCTTTCCGGGTCCCGCCCAGGGACCTAAGGTTAGAAATGGCGTCATGACACTTTCCACTGCATAAAAAAAAAGAAAAAAAAAAAAGATTATTATTATTATTATTATTATTATTATTATTATTATTATTCAGGTTTTCCGCAGAAAAAATAACGCAATTACGACTTGTGCTCACAAAAAATTGGTATAGGTTTATCATTTTAAACGAGTATTTAATTTTTTTTTTCTTTTTTTTTTTTTTTGCTAAAATGTTTTTACAGCTGGCCTGTATTCATAGTAATATTATCTGACATTAAGAATTCTTCTATCAAAGGAAGTCGACGGCCCAATCTAAGAGAAGCGTATATTTTTGTATTATTTACCCAAACGTTTTTTTAACAACCCATTAGAAAATGTTTTAAAGCTGATAGGCCGTAATGCTATCGATTTGCCAAGGCTGTTGTTCTGAGGTCTGTTTTTTTTTTCTCTCTTCTAAAATCCTTGTAAGATATCCGATATTTAAAATCGATCGGATAAATGGCCTGACGAGTCAGGTTCATTTTAGTTATATCTTTTATTTTTATTGTTTGTTTTTTTCTTTTTTTTAATTATGCGTATAAATTCTTGGTTTATCGATCACATTTTCCTGAACCCTTGCTAAAGGTTTACATTGACAAAAGTTTTTATTGTTATCTATAACCATTTCATACTTTTATGTCAGAACCGTTTTTCGTTTTATATTCCGAAGTATAGCCTTGTTTACCGCGTATGTTGAAATCTTACGAAAATTACCGAACAATATATAATCGGCTGCATCCATTTTTGGAAACCAATGGTATTGACCATGTCTCTTCTTAACTACTATTCATTTGAGGCAGTTAAGAATAAAATTAGTGTTGACTGACTTACAAAATTGTTCAACGTAAAAAAGCTGCGGATTGAGAAAATCAATCTACAAAACCGATTCCAAAGAGTTGAGTTCCATGGAAGAAAGAATGGTAATTTTGTGCGTGCGGTGGTATCGTTGTAGAGTTCTTAAAACGCAATGAAACACTAAATACGCATTTATACATCCAACTGTTACAACATGTCTATAATAGATTGGTTGAAAAGCACACAGCTCTCGCCAGGAGGAAACGTTCTTGTCCATTGGAGGCTGCATGCAGTAAGAATAACATAGAACAAATTTTGAAACTCGTTTGGTGTCATACCAAACAAGCCATATCCTCTGAACTTGCACCAACTGATTATTAGCATTTTCGATCGCTACAAAACGCTTTCATGGGGGAAATCTTTCGCCAATGAAAAGCAGATTCAATGTTTTGCAGAAAACATCAAAACCAGTGGAATTTTACTCTAAATATCTCGAAGAGCTGCTTGATATGCATCAAGAAGACGTTGCAAATAATGGCGAATATATTACTGAATAAAATATAAGGGTACTTTATTTTTTTATTTTTTAAGAATAGAGTTGATAAACCTTAAACAGAAAATTATTCACGACTCAACCTAAAAATTAAATAGGTCAAAAAAATTTTATCGGGAAATCGATTATTTTTTTTAAAAATCTTAAGAAATCTATTTGACTTACACACGAAAAACAAAAACATTTCAGTCGTCAAATAATTATTTTTAGTTTCTCCGCCACTCAGAATTATTTTACTTAAACTTTGGCGGTTTTGTGATCATTCAAATTGATTGTTTTAGTATTTTCAAAAGATTATTTTTAATTACAAAGACATATGTCTAACGGATGTACAATTGTAGGTGCTTAGATTGGAATCGGTACACCGAGTTTCAATCCAATCTGTCTATTTGCGTTCGATTCACGCTAATGTCCTTAGGAAAGCTATGAATTATTCCTTGCCTAGGTAGGAGTTAAATAGTAGGGCAGTCTGAGCTATATAGCTTTGGTTGGCTACCAGTTTAGGAGAAGGATAACTCTGTATTCAGAGAGTGTTAAAAGCAATGGGAAACCACTCTACTATCTTTCCAAAACAGTCATAACAATTCACGGATAAAAGTTGTGGAGAGACATGATCGCGTACATCCTGAAGGGAGACGACATTTAAAAAATGTTATTTCTGTGTATTTTTTCTTCACATTTTAGTCCTTCGCGACATATTTGGCAAGATAGTCTCAGTTGAATAAAAGTTTCGAACATTTTTTGTTGATTGGGCCAGCCGCGGGTAAGTGAAACTGGAGTTAATGATTCCTACAAAAAACCCCCAAAAACTCTATTTTGAAAGATCCAAACAACCCTCGATTCCATATACCTTACATTTCTTAGATCTCATTACAAATATCCATTAAGGTTTGTATCTTTTAAATTAACATGAGAAAATCTCAACTCCAATGGAGCAACATGGCGTCTGAAAAGAAATCTGATCCCTAATTGTAGGTATTTTTCCGGAAGTGCAAGAAATGAAGCAAACAAAGTTTTAATGACTTGTTCTGAAATTCCATCAAGCTGGTAAACAAGATAGACATTATGGCTTCCAAATTTTTGCGCCAATATCTGGCTTAATAAATAATTCCTTTCTGGTAGTATTAAAGGTAATATTAACCGTATCCTTATAAGGAAACTTTCGACGTTCATTGACCAAACAGCCAGTGTTACTGCTGGTTGAAATTTATAAAATCTATCTCTTGAAACAATTTTCTCAGGAAAATAGGTGGTCAAATACTTTTTCACAGTACCCTGTATATTAATGATTATATTTCTATTATATGATACTTTTGCATAGTACCCTTAATATATATATTCAGTAAAGTGATATCGTCGATTTGTCCTAATTTCGATAAACTATCAACAAGATTAGTAAACATTTAGCAGTCTCACGACTGACCCGTTTGTTGTTTCAAAATTTGACCAGGAAATAAAAAAGACAAAGAGGTACTTCAAATAAACCCGCATTGAACTAAGACTTGTGCGCATATACACATCCACATAAATACATACAAACACAGCTTACTTGATGAACGAGGTAGGCGTATATATGATCGTGTTAGAACCAAAGTAAAAAGCATGTTTTTCACTTCTGATTTTCAAAACCGACTCATTCTCTTCTCTTGGAAGATTGGCGCAATGCAGTTTTACACCATATTAATCGTAATATTAACCGTTTCTTTATAAGGAAACATTCACCAGTCATTGACCAAACAGCCGGTGCTATTGTCGTTTGAAATTTATAAAATCTTTCCATTAAATCAATTTTCAGGTAAATAGATGTAGGTAAATAGTTGTTTCCCATACTTATATAAGCATATTTTAATCATTTCACCCAAAGCAAGGCAATAAAGCTACTAAGACGTAAGTGTGTGTGTGTTTTGTGATGTCAACGAATACTTGTTGCCACTTTCGTAATGATCGTTGTAGTAGAGACTTTGTAATCGCAGATACAACTATAGTAACGCCGTTGAACAATACTGGTGTCAGACGCCTTCGAATAACACTCGACTTAATACTCGCTCGAATAGTAACCACCGTATAGTGATCTGAATAGAGAAATAGTATAGCGAATAGATTAGATAATAGCGGTCCGTATAGTAATAGAGGGTGAAATAGAAATAGTGATCCGTATGGTAATAGAGGATAGAATAGAAATGCGATATATATGTTTCCTCTACGGTCACGTGGTCTACTTAATTCAATAATGGGATCGCCTGTGTTTGCTCACTGGCGATCTATGTGCAAACTCAAGTGTCGGCAGCGACACTTTATTCCTATATAACAGTGTGAAACTATGACAAAAAAGAACATTAAAAAGATTGATTGATCGAGAGATTGATTCACTTTTTACGGCTTATCAACTCTATGCAGGTTATTTAAAGTCAGATAATATGTTTAGATTCTAAGAATTTTTTTTTTTAGATAATAATGCTTTAGTGATACAAGTTTCATTAATTAACCTATAACTGAGAAGGAAAGAGTTGGATTCATGCCTTTCCCAAGGGTATTTGCACATAAGTGTATATAACGAACCCAACAGGAATTGGAACTCGGCACTTCGATTAATAATTCCGAGCCATTATCTATTACAACAAGTTCGAATGTTGCTTAACTTCGGTGAACGTACACGAACTGCTGTTTTAATGAGATGTGCCCGTAAGCGACATTAAGAAGAGAGGCCAATAAAAGATGAGGAATTAAGAAGATAAAAGATAACGATTGATATTATATTTAGAATTATATGTGCGCTTGTATGTGGGTGTAAATAAGATTAAATTTCAACCGTCAGTTTGCTGAATTTCGTATTGCATCATATTAAATAAGAACTCTTTCACCAGATGTGTGCATAAAATATAAAATGTTATATTTATATAAAATAATTATTAGTATTGATATAAAATACTTGGTACATTCTTTACAGTGTAGCTAAGCCATGAAACTGTTTTAAAGAAGACGTCATTTATACGATACACGTATATTTTAATTAAATTTGAATTGTAGCGTTCCAAAATGCCACTGTGTAAGCCAACAAAATCTTGTTTACCATACTGAAAACGTTAATTCTTTAATACTGACAGAGGCGGCTGAAAGTTCTTGAACAATGAACGTACAAAAGCATGAACTTTGGACCGTTTATACACAATTTGAATTTCGATATAAAACAACTTCAAAAATTAGAAAAATGCTACCCACAAAAAATCGAAGAAAACAGTCTTAAACTGTCTTAACAAAACTTTAAGTTAAATTTTACTTCCTAAATATGCTTCATATATATATATACATATACATACATATTCATGAGTAATTAAAGTGTACATACTACTACCTGTCTATCAAGAAGTTACATTTCTCTGACCATAGCTCAAGTAGGACTCATTTAAATACACGTGGAAGTCCATCAAACTACATCTGCAACATACTCGTAGAAAATACAACTATAATAGCCTCATCAACGTGTAAAAAAACGCTAAGAATAATGGAAGCATTAATAATAAAATAGTAAAAGCCAACTATGAACATGGCCACAGTTTGCTGACCATGTTTGGAAAATAAAAAAAAAATTCCCATCATTTTAGATACACAAATATATAAAACTCAATGAATTCAGTTGAAAATTAAAATTATAAAAATATCCTTGATAGTGGCTAACAGATTAACCGAAAGCGCTCGAATTTATAAAACGTTCGGACAAGTCCAGAAAAGACACTTATACGAACACAAGAAAAATTGAATAAAAATCTTAATAATGAAACTTGTATAAAAGAAAGATTACTGGCCAAATACACAATTACACACACACACACACACACACACACACACACACATATATATATATATTCTTTAGTGTATATGACGCTGGATAAAAAATGTGATTTAACCCCCCTCCACCTATGCATTTACAATACCCTTGCTTTTCTTCTTCCACCTTTTTCTTCCTTCTTCTTCTTCTTCTTCTTCTTCTTCTTCTTCTTCTTCTTCTTCTTCTTCCCGCGTCACATCTTCCTCCTCCTTTTCTGTTACACCCAACGTCGTACGTTTATTTATTTTTGAAAATAATCATGTAGCGTTCTTTAGTTTTTTTTTAAATAAAAAAAACGCCTTAGGTTGTCATATGATAAAAAAATCGTCTGTGGCTACCGTAAGGTTGAAACCAAGGTAACAGGTTCAAATTATACGTTATTTTTCTCTTGGTTTTTTATACTTTTTAATACAACTGCTTCCTGAAAAAAAAAGAGAGAGAGAGACAGAGAGAGAGACAGAGAGAGAGAGAGAGAGAGAGACAGAGAGAGAGAGACAGAGAGAGAGAGACAGAGAGACAGAGAGAGAGGTGATAAAAATATCGTTTTGAAGTATGCTACATTTATGGATAAAATCTCTTTCATCAGAAAGAGATTGTCGCAGCCCGGTGTTGATCCCAGTGTCCATTCATGTATATATTACAAGATGCAATCCGTCATTCAAATATGTTTTATTAAATCGAAAAGAGAATGTCTATTGGGCTTTATTTTGGCAAATTTCTTTACAGATTTTCCCCTGATATTTAACGGCTAATTGCACATCAAGACAGAAAGAGATAGAGCAAAAGAGAGGGGAATAGAGAGTCAAAAACAGACAGAGAGTGAGTGATAGACCTTAAAAGGGACAAAGGGTGACAGAGAGAGAATGAAGGAGATCTTTATTAGAAACAATACCGTGAGAGATGGGAAGGGGACAGACAGAAGAAAAAAAGACAGAGAGTGGTATAGACGCAGAGAGAATTTACGTGGGAGAGGGACAGTGAGATAGACAGAGAGAGAGGCAGAAAGTGATATAAAGAAACAGAGTGATAGAGAGGGTAATAGTCAGTGTTAGAGACAGTGTAAGAGTGTGAGAGGAAGTGAGATATAGATGGTAAGAAAGAGATATATACAGAGAATGTGGGAGATACAAGGAGAAAGAGGTAGACTGTTTAACCAGACAGAGGAAGTGGGTAGGCGATTCAGTGGGGGAGATAGAGAGAATAAGAGAGACAGGCAAAGAGTGTTAGACAGGCAGTATATGAGAGACAGACAGAGGTAGTGTGATAGAGATAAACGGACAGAAAGAGACGGGTAGACAGAGAAAGTGAGAGAGAACATTTGTGCGAGTGAGACAAAGAGAGACGGTGGGAAAGACAGAGATTGAAAGAGAGAGATGTAACAGACAGAGAAAACGAGAGTGAGACAATGAGAGAGTAAGAGAGACAGAGACATAGTCAGGCAGAGAGCAACAGACCGACAGACTTGTACAGTGAGAGAGCGAAAAGGAGAGGCAAAAGGAAGCAGAGAGGGTGACAATAAGTGTGCATTCTTGTGTGGTAAGGCGTGTGTAGCTATGAGGAAGCGAAAACAGATGTTGGCTGCGGACATATACAATCTCTTGGCGTTAGAATCTCATTGCTCAACGGGCCAACTAGCCTGTTGCATATTTGTCTTGTGTTTCTCAGTTCACCGAGGAATCGATGATGCCATGAATCATCAATCCTTCTGTCCGCACTCACTGATCAGGCAGGTCAAAGAAATTGAAAACGAGAGAGAAACACAGAAAGCCGTCACCTGTTCAAGTGTCACACGAGAAATGGAAAGTGATTACAAAAGCAGACTGAAGCGAATTGGCTCCTTTTTAAATAGAGCCTCGTTTTCATTTCCAAACATATTTATCTCTTGGGAGAAGAAGCAGTGTTGAGAAACACGTTACTGTTATTCACTGAGACAGATTATAGACTCGCCTATTCAGGAAGACGATATTTACTGATTTTGTTGTTGTTGCTATTATTATTATTATTATTATTATTATTATTATTATTATTATTTCCTTTGGTGTGTACTCATTTCTTTCCGGGTCCCGACCAGAGACTTAAGATCAGATATGGCATCATGACATTTTCCACTGGGCAGTTTTGAAAAAAGAAAATCGCACATATTTTACATAAAGTTCTTCGTAAGGTGTGAGCTGTACTTGTGAGAACAATTTTTTCGTAGTTCTTTAAGGCACGGGCTGCCAGGAACCCCTTCAATGAGTCTATTGGAATCCTTCCCAATCAATTCGAGGGCTCCAACCACAACTGAAATTGTTGATGTTCTGATGTGCCACATTTTTGAGATTTCAATTTCAAGGTCCTTATATTTTTATAGTTTTCTGAAGATCTTCAAAGATACATTGCAGTCTGTAGGGACTGCAATGTCAACAAGAAAGCATATTCTGTTTTTATAGTCTCTAATCACGATGTCAGGGCGATTAGCGTTGATTCTTCTGTCTTTGTGTATTGTAAAGGCCCATAAAATTGTTACAGGTCCTATCTCTATAACTGGGTCTGGGTGGTGTCCATACCAATTTCTTGCAGTCATTATTATTATTATTATTATTATTATTATTATTATTATTGAGTCCACCGCACTCACAAACTGACTCTGTGGTACAAATACACTAAACCTAATATATCCATCGCAACACACAGTCTGATAATTGTATACCACGCACATGCCTCACTGCCAAATGTACACAATCTCGTTACCCATTAGTGTCGTAGGGAAAGCGTATGTACTGCAGCCTGCAGCCGTAACAAAATTGGGTGTATCTACAAGATAGCAAGATAACCTGACGGCGTCCATCAATTTTTCTCGCTGTCTTAACAAAAGCTGTTTTTCTCGTAGACGGGTTGACATATCAAGTCTTATTATTTACAGAGGTTTGAATTCGGAATGTTCCTCCTCATAGACTGGTCTCCAGACCAATACTAAAGAGATTTGAACTCCGTTTTTCCTTCTCCTAGATTGGTTGTCCTACTATTGCTAATGAACCTATTCAGTCGTATTATTTAACAGGAGTTTGAATTCAATTTTCCTTCTTCTAGACTGGTTGCCCTACCAATGCTAAAGAGTCCAGTCAGTCCTATTATTTAACAGAATTTTGAATTAATTTTCTTTCTCCTAAACTGGTCTTCATACCAATAGTAAATAGTCCAATCAGTCCTATTATTCACAGGGGTTTGAATTCTGAGTTTTACTTCTTATAAACTAGTTGTCCTACCAATGATAAAAGGCTCAGTCAGTCCTATTATTTACAGGGATTCGGTGTTAGCCTTCATCCAGACTGTCTGTAGCATGAAGAAGACATATTCTTCCATTTCCCAAGGCTAATAATACAAAGTGAACGAAACAGACTTGGTACGCCAATTCCCCTTACTGCACCGATTACCGTCGCACTACCAACACATCCAACTGCTACAGATTCTATTTCTGCTATTATTTCTACTACGACGACAATTCTGACTGCTAATTTTACTACTAATTGTCTACTGCTACTTCTACAACAATACAACTCCCACTATTATTACAACTATCTCTACTACTAATAGTTGTACTCCTACTACTAAACTACTACAACTACTACTATCTCTACTATTTGTAATAGTATTTCTACTATTACTTCTACTACTATTTCTCCCCTCCTCCCCCCATCCTCTTCCTCTACTACTATTATTACTAGCAATAATAATAATGATAATAATAATAAATTCCACATTCTCAAAATGACTTATTGGAACAGGATCCTTTATAATTTTTATGGAAAAAGGATATTTTTAATTTTTTTTTTTTCTTCCATAAAGCATTTTCAATATGGGGAAAACCTTACGAGAAAAACCATATAAACGGAAATTGCCGAACGAGATTTCAAATTCAGGCTGAGATAGTTTGTGTCCACATAGCAATAGTGGCTTTTTGGAAAAGCAAGATTCTATCTCACTTAGGTGAGTAATTACTTTACTGTTGATACCGTGTAACCCAGTACAGTCTGTTGATACTGTGTAACCCAGTACAGTCTGTTGATACTGTGTAACCCAGTACAGTCTGTTACATGTTACTTGGGGAGCAGATGGTCAGCACCTAATAAATGTATTACTCCGTTATATACCATGAAATATCGACAGTTGTGTCACGACGGTTTAGTATATAATGGGATTATATGATTTGATATCGTTTACGTTATTATTATTACTCGCGGGTACCTGCGCAATTCCGCAATAGTTTTTTTGTTTTTTTTTTTTTTTTTTTTTGCCATTGAGTTCTTATACAACAGTGGCCGTGCAAATTGATCTTTTCTCTGCTAATGTAAACATTTTATCTAGCTATTTTCATGGGGTCTTTTATATAAAATAGGCAGCTAAAGTTTAAAACAGTGTTTTAATACTTACCATTTTTCAAATAGGTTTATTTTATGATATCTATTCCCTTTAAGAAAGTAATGGATAACGGCTCGGATTGAGGAATCGAAGAGCCTAGTTCGAATTCCAATTGGATCCATTACATTCACTTACAGGCTAATACCATTGGGA
>CAHIKZ030004155.1:3757500-3767500 GCA_903632075.3 Acanthosepion pharaonis | reverse complement strand
TAATGAGAACGAAAATAATGTAAATTCTAACGTTCACAGCATTAATTCAAAGAGGGCTCAATACCAAGAGTAGAGTAATAATTATTTATTACAAATTTTTACATGTGGACAAAAAAAAAAGATGCATTCTTGTTTCGATGCCTTATTTGCATCTCGACCGGTGGGAACTAAAAATGGTTTCATAGGGTTAGGGTTAGTTATATTTATTACTTGCTAACACACTTGGGAAATGTCTGAATCTTCTCCTTCTCCCGCCAAATATGAGTAAATAGAAGGACAGACCGGGTTCTATAGCCTTGAATGGCAACTGGTCTACGGCAAAAAGAAATGGCAACCTACTGCGGAAAAAATCTGCTTCGTCATTCATGTATCGAAAGATACATGATCGCCAAAGCGTGTATCACGCAGGGTACATAAGTAACTGATATATATATATATATATGTGTGTGTGTGTGTGTGTGTGTGTGTGTGGATTTACGAATTTAAATATATTTGTGTGGAATAGGCACAGAGTATAGATAGATAGATAGATAGATAGATAGATAGATAGATAGATAGATAGAGAGATAGATAGATAGAATGAAAGAAAGAAAGAAAGAAATTCTGAGCAGATATCCTTAGATTGAATATGGGGATATAAGCAGATTGTTATGGATAGTTAGATATACATATAGAGAGAGATACTCAAGTCAATCCAGATATATAAATGCTAAATTTAAATAATTATTCTGTGTCATTCATCAATACAAGTTCTTAAAAATATGTGCTAGTATTTTATCACTCATATATTTAATACGAACACGAAATCTTTTTTTTTACTGTCCACATTCTTTTAGTTGTTGGTTTATTTATTTAGTCATTTTATTGAATTATTTTTTTCAGAACAGATCTAAAAAGCGGCGTTTTGCGCATGCCCGCAATGCCCATCGTAACTTTAACAATGCTAATCGCCATGTTACCTAGTGACGCCAAACAATGGTTTCTCTCTGCAGATTTTTTTCTAAATTTGAATATTCATTGAACAGAAGATTCCAAAACGAGAAAACGCATGATTTCAATCATTGCTTTTCGTGGTGCAAACAAAATCATCCAGGCAACTAATTAGTTTGCATATACTAAGAAGATATTTTTACCTATATTGAATTTTATTGGTAAATGACTAAATTAACAGCCGATACTAATGGCTCTTAACTCACTATCAAACATACCAAGACAGCTAGCATATTAGAGGATAAATCTTACGACTGAGATTTGTAGCTAGTAGACAAACTCACCTTCTTATTTTATGTGCCGTGTCCCTTCAGGTTGTAGGCTGCCATGACTCTCCAGGGTTTCAATTTTTTTTAAATTAATTGTGAATCGCAATGGTTTCTTGGGAGATATAGTGTAATGAAAATACGAACTAATAATAATAATAATAATAAATACTTTAAAAATACAGCAAAGACAAATGCAACCCACCAAATACAGAAGCGATAGCAAGATAAACCGCTTCATGGCCAATACTCTTCCCGTACCAAACAATCTGACGTAGACAAAACCCGTACCCATCAGTGGCTACGTAGTGCAGGGTTGAAAGCTGAAACTGAAGGTTTTATCCTTACTGCACAGGGCCAATACTTGCTAACTAGGAATTATTAAGCACATATACTAAAATATTGTGTTAGCCCAAAATGCAGATTCTGTGATAAATATTCAGAAACGATTGATCATCTTGTATCAGGTTGCACGATATTGGCACCCACTGAATACAAAACCCGGCATGACAGAGTGGGCCAATATCTGCAATGGAAAATCTGCAACTTCCACGGGAAGGAAACTGAAAGAAATGGTATGAACACCACCCAGACCCGGTTACGGAGATAGGACCTGTTACAATTCTATGAGACTACACAATACACACTGACAGAACAATCAAAGCCAACCGCCCAGATATTGGTAATAAAGACCACAAACAAAAAAGTACCTCCTCATTGATATGGCAGTCCCTGCTGACTGCAATGTATCATTGAAGATATTCAAAAAGCTGTCAAAATACAAGGACCTTGAAATAGAAATCTCGAAAATGTGGCATATGGGAGCATCAACAATCCCTGTTGTAGTTGGAGCCCTAGGACTGGTTGGAAAAGATTGCAGTAGACTAATTGAAAGGATTCCTGGAAGTCCATGCCTCAAAGAGATACAAAAAATTGTTCTGACAAGTACAGCCCACACTTTACGAAGGGCTTTATCTATGTCATTTTTTTTTTTTTTTTTTTTTTTTTTGTCAGTGGAAAGTGTCATGATGCCATTTCTAACCTTAGGTCCCTGGGCGGGACCCGGAAAGAAATGTGTAAACGCCAGAAATCAAAGAAAATAATAATAATAATAATAATGTCGGATTAAATAAAAATTCATCAATTCTATTACTTTGTTTACGTTTCAGAAACGGCACTGAGCAGTCATGACTTTCGTAAAAATCTGAACGAGTAAAGTGTGCTTTAAAGGCAAATGGAACCTTTTGCTAGATTTTGAATCTGTACGTAGCTGAGTAGGCAAAGGCACGTCGGATAAAACGACGGGTCTCCTACAAAAGTAACGCAGGTTCGAATCCTACCGGAGGGCAAATTTTTCTTTAATAAGATTTCTTGGATGTTTAGGCCGGTAGACGAAATAAAATACTGTTCAAAATAAATGGAGCGTCTACTCAAATATGAGTATCCACTAAAAATGACGTTTAAAGTAATACACCCACACACACACACACACACATATATATACATATATATATATATATATATATATATATATATATATATATATATATATATATAATATCATGGGTAAATATCACATGTTCATATTTTGTGACGTTAGTATGTGTGTGTGTGTGTTTGAATTGCAATAGGCGTTATTTATGTATGCCTCTTAGTGTCTGCGTGTGCGTCTAATTCTTGGGGACAACAAGAAGAAATAGTAAGTAGGCATTTGTTTGTGTGAAATTTCTAGTTGGGTATGCAGCGACAACTGATGGATTATGTGTGTGTGTGTTAAATGTGGACTATATTTATGTGAGATTTATGTTGGAACCCACGGAGGGTTGATAAGCTGTAAAAAACATTATTTTTATTATTTAGATCGTTTTTATTATTGAGGACAATTCGTATGAGTGAGAAGTTTTTGGTGTTCTATGTGAATAAATACATTGGCATGTATTGGATTATTTATTTTTCTTCTTATCATTATTAATATTGTTGCTGTTATTATTTTTATTATTATTATTATTATTTATAATTTTTTAATGTATGGGAAGATTTTTGGTGTGTATCGAAAATGGTTGTATTTGGTATATTTTTTTATTTGAATAGTACATATAAAAAATTTTGAAATGCAATGCTCAAAATTCGGTTACATCGTCTGCAAATGGCCGAACCTTACATTCTTTAAGTATAATTTTCATTGGTGATATGAAAAAGTGCGTCTAGCGTGTCTTTATCATTTGAAAGTTATTTACTAATATTCCTACTAGGTATTTACTTCGCAAGGGGACGATTTCGTTTATTTATTAGGGTGTCATTTTTTTCTTGAATAAAAGTTATGGCATGACTTATTTCTATATGTTATCTAACGTCTTCCGATGTTGATTTTGAATCAAAAATGCCTATCGGTTTATTTTTCTAGTAACATATAAGGAAAGGAAATTATATGAAATAACGAAAAATAATGATGTCATTTTTGCTTGCTGTAACTATTTCAGAGAGCCTCTTTCTACACATCGTTTTAACTAGAGTGATGGGAAAATAGCAATAAAGTCAATAAATATACCGACAACAGTATTGTAACAGATGGCAGATCCCAGGACATATATATACATATATATACAAAAAAAATTTCAAGTATGGACCAACCAGCAATCTGTTACCATGAAAAAAACCGCAGCACGCAGAATCAACCCTGGCATACAAACAAGGAGAACACCTGTATCTGGTCACACAATGCCATAATCACGAAACTCCAGTTCATTTTCATTCCCTATCGCCATGTTTGTATATACAATCCATAGATATTTTTCTTTCATTCAGCTGCTTTAAACCAAAGACATATACCAAAGAATCATGATATTTTGCTTCCGTAATGCTTCTAATAAGGATTCTCTCGTGTCGTGACATAGTTTGAAAACTATAAAGAAAAGGGATTTCGAACAGCATCTCTTTTGTATATATATTTTATAACTACAACAGCAACTGGGTATATTTTTTTAAAAAAAATATGGATACTAATACTACCAACAAGCCGAATCGAAGGTTCCTTAAAATGCCGATTTTTAGGAGAGCGAATCAACAAAAGCAGGTAACGACGGCCCAACCTAAGAATCCAACGTCAATCGAGGCCCCAAACACAACGTCTACTGATAACAGTTTGGCTCAGGCGAAGACAGGTACCAAAAAGAAGAAGACCTTGCTACAAATAGCCACCGATTACGAAAAAGAAAAACAAGCAAAACTCAAAGCAGAGAACAAAAAGAAAGACAAAACAAACGCCGAACAACCGCCTCCATCGAATGAAGAAGGAGCTACGAACGGGTGAGTTCATCTTCATACCTTCGCCGTTTCATCGAACGGAGTAGCTGATGACAACTGACATTAGTCCGTAAAGCCTGTGTTTGCTTTTATAACGACTTGTAATTTACTTTTTACGTTGATTCTAAGTTGATATACTTTGTTTTTAGTTGTGTCATTAATGAACTCTACATTGTTTTTAAATGATTAACTAATCGCCAGAAAAACATCTTGTTTTATTAGTGCTAAATTGTTTTACTTCGTTGTTTGTTTTCAATTATTCCTGAAGTCATATCGATCCGTCTGTTTTATATGTATTACGAATCTAGAATGATATTTGCTTTTGAAGGGTACATGACAAATTAACTAATACTTAGTGAATGGTAATGGTAATATTAGCCGTTTCCTTATAAGGAAACATTTGGCATTCATTGACCTACCATTCAGTGTCGGTTGGGATTTATAAAAATCTATCCCTGAAAGCATTTTTTTAGGAAAATAGGTTTCTCAAGTCAAGTACCTGTTATCGCGCTTTCTAATATTGATGGGGGTTTCCTTCCTAACCTTTTATATGAAGTAGTGTGGAAAGTCAACATCTGGATGATGCCATTATCTTGTCTTCTAGTTAAATATGCTATCCGTTTTAATTGTTGCTGCTGTTGGAAGTCATCGTGATGTTATTTCTGTCATCTGGTACAGTTCTTTGTTTCTTTGTGTAGCGCCAGTCCACATGGTTCACAGAAGGATTATATTTATCAAGGCCTTCAGGCTTTACTCCCTCAAGGCTTTTTTTTCACCATTGGTCATAGAAAGCGGTTGTATACAGCTGACGGTTTAGATATTTCTAAACAGATTTGGTGCCATGCATGACATCCATATAAAAGGCTTGATCTGACGAGGCTATTTAAGAAAATGACACGATTTTTTAGGTTACTGTTTTAGTTATGTAGCAACTTGCGGTGTTGGGAGAAACTATCTCTACCGCAGCCTATTTTATGTTAAAACTTTAAAAATATATGGAAATAACTTCGTCTGAAAAAACAGAAGCGATTATTTTTAATCTAAATGATTTATTTTTATCAAATATTATTTAAACCAGCAATCATAATCATCATTATTATTCTCCCTCATCATTCCTACTCCTCTCTCCCACTCCTCTCTTTCTGTGCTACGTTCTTTCAGAAGGTGGGTGATCATGGCTCTCTACAACTTCCTTGTTCTTTTATGACTCTCTTTTTATATTTCTCATCACCCATTCACTCAAATTCGTCAAGGAATTTCCCGTTGCTTCTCTTGCCTTTTGAGTTTTAAACTCTCTAAGCGTTGTTTCCTTTATTATCCCCTAAAGGTCAGATGTCTACTTTTTCCTTTGCATTCTCCGAGTTGTGGGAAATTTAGATTTGTCCTTCTCTTAGACTTGTTACCATCCAAATCTAGAAAGCCAATTTATTTAACCCATAGCAGGGGGAAAAGATGGATCTGTACCCTTGTTAATGCAAAGTGAATGCAATAAGCTAGCACGGAATTCGAACTCTGCTCGCCGATCTCATATTGCGTTATACTCTTCACACTTCTTTAAAAATATATTATTCTATCGTGCATAGTGTTGCATGAAGGAGAGAGCGTGTGCACCCGCACCCCTCCATATATATATATATATATATATATATATATATATATATATACATTGTCATCCGCAGACAGAATGTTTCTCTGTATCACAGCTCATCAGTGTGACTAGACATCCGATTGCCTCAAGCTGGGATCGGAACCCAACTGATTTGGCATCGGAGATTTTACTCCTGAACTATCAGCGCCAGTTAGAGAGGCAGGGGAATTATTGCGTATTTGTTCTCTGAATATACATGCCAGTGACCGAGAGGGCTGAATTCATAGAAGAGCTTTGCATTATCAGCAGTAGTAGTCATTGTTTACAAATTCACGTTTTCTCTCCAGAGTGCTCGACCGAAATTAATTTTTTTTTTTGGGGGGGGGGGGCTGCGTATATATTGTTATCCTTTTCGCGGGCGTATTCATTCCTTGAATAATATTTGCCCTTGCTCGGAATAATACTGCCACATATGATCTAGTACCCCTACTCTATATTTAGAAATTCTTAATAAAGTCCCAAAAAGAATCTGCAATGTTATTGATCCTAACCTGACATCTCGACTTCAGTCCCTTTCACACCGCCGTAACGTAGCTTACCTTTGGCTTTTGTGTAAAAACTTTCATGGTAATTGTTCTGAAGAACGTTTCTCTATGGCACCTACGCTTTATGAATTTAGGCGCAGTACTAGATTGGCGGCAAAGGTTTCATCATTTTACATTTGAAATGGCTAGATGTAACCGTAAGTTCTAAGCTAACAGTTTCTTCATTCACACTTCAAGTTTGTGGAACTCTCTTCTGGTTTCTTGCCTCCCAGTCAACTTTGAACATCAAAAATTTTAATTCAACGTCAATCGTTGCATTTTGTCTTCTTAATTCCTGTTCTTTTATTTCCCTCTACCTTTAATAGTATATTTTCCACTTATTCAGTAATTCATATTCGCTTACACTCAGTAAGCCCTTGCGTCTTGGTGACTTTTTATTGCCTTTGCTTCAGTTGAAATAATATATATATATATATATATATATATATATATATATATATATATATATATATATATATATATATATCGTGAGCAGATATCATCGAGCGAGAAAAATTGTCGGAGATTGTGTGTTTAAAAACATTAATTTGGAATTTACTAACCTGACTGTTCTCTATAACTAAGTGGTATAGCACGTCAGACCAAATGACGGTACCGTCTAGGACACAGGTTCGATTCCTGTTGAGAACGCATATTTTCTACGAAATTTCTCGAACATTCAGGCCAGTAAATGTAATTAATACTGTTTAATTAAAAAAAAAAACAGAGAATTTACTTAAATCAATTCTATATAGTAAAATAACGTATAAACACAATATATTAACTAATTGTCGGACTTAGTCCATTTCATTGTATATATATATATATATATATATATATATATATATATATAAGGGGAGAGAGATAGGCATATATATATATGTGTGTGAAAGACTAGATTGTGAAAGACTGTATCAGTAAATTATTATTATCTCCAAAAAGAAACTTGATATCTAAAGATGTTTTCTGGCTTTAAATAACCTGCAAAAGGTTGATTAGTCGTAGAAAGCAAATGAATCATGTCGTAAGTTAAATTAATCTTTCCAGAGAACGGACAACTACACAAGTGAGTGACTCTTTGTGTCTTTGACACTTCATGATTGAAAAGCCATATTCCATCAAGAATGGCGACTAAGACTCTCTGCAGATTCATTTTCTTTAATAACTCTGAGAATTGTCATGAATTGTTGAGAATACAGGTGAGTTAGCTTCACACTGCCTTCTCCTGAGTTTGTGAATTCGGAGTTCTTAAACTGGCTAGGGAGCCCAGTCTACAATATGATTTAATTCATAGCTAAAGGGAGATAAAAGATGTGGTCTAGCCCTATTAAAGGGCAATAGTAGAAAAATATCCTTTTTCCATACCGATATCCATTACACTACCCGCTCATCCGGTTTTAACCCTCTCGTTTCCAAAATGTCTATACCTGATTCCCCTGAGTATATTTGTCAATCAACAAATGCATCCGTCCACTTTTATACACACAAACACGAATACATATATACATATATCCATATATATATATATATATATATATATATATATATATATATATATATATATATATATATATATTTGGATTGATGTGAGTTTGTGACCCTGGGTTTCACGCTTTTGCGATCGTCAGACAAACTGATTAATTTTTAATAATATTTTCTAATAAGTACCGCGCATATAATATATAAATAATTATATAGATATATTTATATTTATATGCACACAATTTTCACACACACACACATATATATATATATATATATATATATATATATATATATATATATATATATATATATATTATTTTTAAATAGATTTTACGTATTTGAGTAGGTGCTACCGACCTGAATATTCGAAAAATCATATTAAAGAAACATTTGGGCCCTTCGGCAGAAATTGAACTCCTCTTTCCCGAGAGACGCAGGTTCGAGGGCGCAAATCATTCTTTAATATGATTTCTCGAGTATTCAGATCGGTAGGTGAAAATAAATAAATGTACTATTCAGTAGATAAAAGGATCACCTACTCAGATACGAATATCCACGAAAAAAGAACGTTTAAAAAGTGATACAAATCTCTTGGATTAATAAAAAGAAATCCATTCTAAAAAAAAAATTCTCTTTGTTTACGTTTATATATATATATATATATATATATCATTTCACCCCAAGCAAGGTGATAATGACGTTAAAACGCTTGGGGTTACTGAGAGTGAAAGAGAATGAGAAGACTTTAGTGAAAAGAAAGGAGTTTTCAGATGTAGGTGACAGGAAAGCAAGAAACTGGAAGAGAGTTCGAGAAAAGAAACTCTAAGATAATTCAACATTAAAACGATAAGATCTAGTTGTCAATCTAGTAGCGCGTTTAAATTCATGTGGTCGGAGTATCAAGGAAGAGAATTCATCAGAACAATTACCATGAAAATATTTATAGAAAAGACAGATGAAAGCCATGTAACGTCAGTGGAGAAGTGACTTAAGTCAAGATTCCAGATCAGGAATGGATTACATTTCACACCCTTTTTAGGATTTTGTCGAGAATCTCGTGATATATAAGAGGAGAACCAAACGAAATATGTCAACAGTATGGTAGAGTTATGGCGTTTTACGTAACAGAAAATATGAACTTGTTTTGAAAGCCCTGATTATTTTATCAATAGTCTTGTTTGCTTTTATAAGTCATAGCTGACCAGGTTTTGGTATCGATAGCTAATCAACCAGGTGCTTCTGTCGTTTGATATATACCAACTGGTAATGGGCACCTCGAGGTAGTGTAATGGTTAGCAAGCTTGTCTCACTAGAACAATTACGACTGAGTAGTGAGTTCAATCCTCATTGGGTACCCCTTACTTTGGGCCTTGTGCCACATCCAAGCTACGCTTGGAAAATCACTAAGGGCGCCCCAAGGCTGCGTAAAGGTTAGCAAGATTGTCTCGCTAGAACAATTACGACTGAGTAGTGAGTTCGATCCTCATTGGGAACCACTTACTTTCGGCCTTGTGTCACATTCAAGCTACGCTTGGAAAATCACTAAGGGCGCCCCAAGGTGGTGTAATGGTTAGCAAGATTGTCTCGCTAGAACAATTACGACTGAATAGTGAGTTCGATCCTCACTGGGTGCCCCATAATTTCGGCCTTGTGCCACATCTAAGCTACGGTTGGAAAATCACTATACCAACTGGTAATCGATATTTGATTACATCAAGAACACTGATAAAATAAAAAGTGCACTTGAATTAGTTGCTAATGTTTTATGAATTTCTTTAGGCTTT
>CAHIKZ030004155.1:3730000-3752500 GCA_903632075.3 Acanthosepion pharaonis | reverse complement strand
TCAGGGTTTCGCTTGCTCAGTTTGGCACTTGGGGCTTCTACTCTTTTCACTTCATGTCAGCGGAAAACATTAATCAGAGAAGGTGTAATGATTCACTTTCCTGAAGGTTAGCATTGGCCATTCTGATGGATGATAAAAAGTGTTCTCTCAGATGATTAAAAAAAAGTAGTTTCGTTTTGGAGACGTGGAAATTAAAAAGCCACCCCTTGCCCCATTTAACAACAGATTGTAGGTCATTTCTTAAATCAGTTGCCAATTTGATCTTACCGATCAGACTTACTATTAAGACAGGTGTTATTAGGTGTCATCAGCAGGGCCGGCTCTATTGTTGTTTGCACCCCCAGTAAGCTGAATTTCGACGCCCTTAAAAGCATAATTTTTTCTAAATTTCGACGCCCTTACAAACATTTTTTTTTATTTCGACGCCCTTACAAGCATATTTTTTTAAAATTTTGACGCCCTTACAAGGATATTTTAAAAAATTTCGATGCCCTTACAAACATATTTTTTTAAAATTTCGACGCCCTTACAAGCATATTTTTTAAAATTTCGACGCCCTTACAAGCATATTTTTTTAAAATTTCGATGACCATACAAGTATATTTTTTAAAACTTTCGACGCCCTTAAAAGCACATTTTTTTAAATTTCGACGCCCTTACAAGCATATTTTTTTTTAATCTTCACAAGAAGAAAAACTGAAAATGTAGAATAACCAGTTCATTAGAATAAACAACTTATTTCAAACTGAAGAAAAAATTAATTATCCTACCAAACATAAAAGATGGCGGTATGATGACGCCCCTGCCTGAGATGCCAGTACCTTGAGCAGACCCTGCTCATGAGTATAGATAGCAAGTTGAGAACTCATGACCAAGAAGGTCATTTATAAAAATTAACGAAAAAATAATTTAACGAAAAAAAATTAAAATTCACAGTTCACACACGAATCATATTGACAGTCGCATTGAAAGGTCACCTTTCAGAATATGTATACATCATATAAATTTGAGTGACGTGTGAAACGAGATTCTGTGTTCAAACGCCACGTATTGAAAAATGCTACGAACTTTTTTTTCTTAGAGTTTTGTTAACCTGGTTAATAATGTGAACTTTAAAAATCTGGTAAAATTAATAAAACTTTGCCACATTACGATGTGGCAAAATTGTATTAAAGAATATTAAGAATGACATGTAGTCTCTTATAATGTATACATGTTATATAAACTATCTTTCACGTTAATAATGCGACATTATTTTTTTCTCTTAGTTTTCTAAGTATTAGGAAATGTTAAAAGCGGGATTTAATAATGTGAGACGCAGAGGGTATATGAGCTGAGGGCTGGTGATTCATGTTCAAATATAGTGACTTGTGTAAGGTTTTACATCTTTTTAAATCGGCAAATTCAGTTTTATAATTCGTAGAAATCCTTGTTTCCACACGTACAGGTTGTTGATAGTATCTACTCTTCCTCAGTGGTCACCCATCGAAGTGCGAAGCAATTTTGTCTCTACTTTAATTTTAGGGCTCAAATGGGAACCTGGG
Organism: Acanthosepion pharaonis; assembly: GCA_903632075.3. NCBI lineage: Eukaryota > Metazoa > Mollusca > Cephalopoda > Sepiida > Sepiidae > Acanthosepion > Acanthosepion pharaonis. Next base: position 3,750,956 of record CAHIKZ030004155.1, on the reverse strand, counting down.
CTTTCAGTGTAATAATAACCCCACATATATGAATGCATTTTTAACATGAACTTAGAATTTTACTTTCTCTACGTGTATATTTATATGGTATTTTCATATAGAGTATATCGATAAAAGAACAATATGAATAAAGACAAAAGGAAAACTTATCTTAGGTGGCGTGTTTCGTCCTCTGAGAGACTTTATCGAGGCATATGATAAAGTGCCTCAGAGGACGAAATGGGTCGGCCAAGATAAGTTTTCCTTTTGTCTTTATTCATTTATATGTGTCTTTGCGTATATATATTTATTCATATTACTAATAAATAACAATGAAATATTTATTCAATCTAGGTGTTATTTTCTGTCAATTGTTTCTTAAACTAGTTAACTAGAATTTTAAAAAAATGGTTAGAATTATGATTTTGGAAATATTTCCTTTTTTCTCGATTTCACTAGTGTCTAGAGCGTGTCTCTCCACAGATATGACCTCCTCCAGGATTGGAGACCTACCACGGGACATATCTGCCAACGATGCGGTCAGAATCATTTGATGACAGAAGATTGCGCTATTTGCTAAGGGACTTACGTTGAACAACAACAGGGGCCATACTGGATCACTACTACGCATGCGTACAGAGCAGTGAAGCGTTGTGCTTTTTTTTACCAAAAAAAAAAAAACAAAACAAAAAAAACAAAAGCTTTAATTCTATGGCGTATACATTATTACAGTCATTTTGTTAAATATATTTTTGATATTTAATAAAAAAAAATTCTTCTTAATTGTAAATATCGTACGTATCAAGATTTGTACTACTGTACAAATAGAGTACTTAGATCAAATATATTTCATCAACCACAACCCAAATATTTTCGTCTGGGATGAGAGTTGGCTGGGAGGAGTGATCTATGTCAGTTAGTTATGTGTCGTGCGTGATATACGCTTGGACGATCATGTATCTTTCGATACATGACTGACGAGGCAGATTTTTTCCCGCAGTAGGTTGCGATTTCTTTCTGCGGTAGACCAGTTGCCATCCAAGGCTATAGAACCCGGTCTGTCCAGCTATTTACCCATAGCTGGGGGGGGGAGAAGAAGAGGAGTCATACCTTTCCCAAGGGTATTAGCATGTAAGTGAATGTAATGAATCTGACTGGAATTCGAACTCAGCTCTCCGATTTCTCAATCCGAGCCGCTATCCATTACTCCACCGTATGACTTTTCCTATTTAAGCTGGCAGATGGGAGCAGTTCAAACTCCAGTAAACAGGAACCGTTCTTCCAACTTATCAGTCGACCCTAACGCTACAAGGAGAAGCCCAATTTAATACTCTTTCCTTTCCCTATAAGCCAGAGATAACCCAAGAAACGGCATTTTAAACCTTGCATTTTTTTCTGCTGGATCAGAAATGTGACTGACAAGATTTTTTGCTTTTAACAGGGTCCAAAATGTCATTAACCAAGGTAGAAATGTTGATTTAAAACATAAATTCATATGAACAAACTTTCACTCTTTAAAAAATGACATCAGATGGCTAAAGTTAAAAACGAAATAAGTCATATCAAAAATGCCTGGAATTCAATACAGACAGAAAATTATTTCTACTGTTATTTCTCTTTGGTTAAGGAACGCGCAACTGAAGCAAATCTATCGTTGAGTGATATCATGGAATTACAAGCCACCAAAATTTCGTCTACTGAATTTTATTAAAGAATTCAGAATTTGAATTCAAATCAACCGGTGACATTGTGACACACTCTAGAATGATTATCAAATAAGTAAGTCATACTGAAAGTTCTTAATTGATCTAACCAAAGTTAAGCAGTTTTGAATCTGATCAATAGTTAAATGGGTAACCGTTTGAGAATATTACTTGCCTTAAGCAGCTTATCGATGTGGGACTGATTCAACGAAGCATCGACAATAAATGTAAATGGGATTGAATTCTTGTGCAAATTTCATGATGTCAGCAATGAAACATGTTTCTACTTACCTGTAATCATTTATTTCTCTGCATTTCGACACGTATTTGCGCGCTCTACTCATTCTAGAATCTTCTGAGTGGCGTACAAAAGTATTCTATTTTTTTCTCTTTCAATTATCGTCTGTTTTACTCCATTTTGGTTGTTTTGATTTTTTTTTCTTGATTTTATTTTCCTCACATTATATTACGGATAAATCTTTTAAAAAATGTTTGTAACCAAAGCCTATTGACATTAACGTATGCGCTTTTGGGGTTTTTTGGGGGGGAGGTAGTTAGGAAATGCATACTTTAGGCAAATATACCTCAGAAAGACATGGAACTACAAGTCACGAATATATTGTGTGATGAAACATCAACCATTCTGATTATTTTTATGGGAACAAAATCTATTTTTAAGTAATAGCCTTCTGTTTCTGTTTATTCTTGTGAGTCAGTTTAGTTCAAATCGACTTCTATTAACGACTACAAGAACTCCTACAGAGGTTAGTGAAGGAAAGCTAGAAGAAAGGACTAAACATGAAAATACAAGAAAACAGAATGCTTGATTGTTAGTAAAAGGAACAGTACAACAGTAAAATTATACATTGAAGATACCTGAAATCAAATAATTTAAATATCTGGGAAGTGTGTTAACAGAGGAGGGAAAATGTGAAACTGATATCCGAAGAAATAACGAAAGATGTCCTGCAAAAGCTAAGCAATGTATTATGAAACAATAGAATTTCGTTAGAAACAAAAAAAAATTAATGAACTGTTACGTAATATCAGTCCTCCTATATATCAGGACAATCTCATCACAGACGAAGAAGAGACTTGAGGCAAAGGAAATGTGGTTCTACAGAAGAATGCTGAGTAAACCATGAATAATATGTGAGCAACGACGACGTTTTAGAGAAAATGGAAATAAAAATGACACTTATACTTAACATCAGGAAGAGACAGTTGAAATTTATAGGGCACTTAATGAGAAAAGAGGGCTTGTAAACTTTGACACTCACAGGAGAGGCTGAAAACAAGAAAAACAGGAAAACAACGCATGACCTACCTAGTGAACTTGGGTAAATGGATGACGGAGCAAAGTTAAGGAGAAATAATAAAACGATAAAAATTAAGAGCTACAAAAGACAATAATTTGTGGAGAGCCATGATAGACAACGTTTTAAACACAAAGTCGCAGGATTCAAAATCTAATTCTCACTATTTTTTAAAAATATTTTATGCTCATTATGCTATTGAACGTTTGAATGGAGGCATGTGCCCCTATATTCTAGAAGCTACTTTCGTAAGCTTATGCAAGTTACCTTTTTAACTCACAATCATTACAGCATAGTGGTTGTCTGAGTGCATTCGTCATGGGCTCAGACAGATGAAACTTTGCGTGATAGAGTTCACTGGATGTGTGGATGAAGCAAAGTTGTCAGCCATTGCTTGTTTAGTCATTAAGCTACTGTGAGGGTCTGTAAAAGCACATAACTCATCTTTTTTGAGAGCATTTGATATGGGCCCTTACAGATTAAAATCTGTGTGTCCAAGGTCAGGACTGGATATGAAGAAGAAGCAAAGTTGTCAGCCATTAGCTATGATTACCTGTCTGGTCTTTAAGCTGATGAGGTCAAGCATTGTTGTTGTAAAAGCACACCACTCAGCTTTAAATGGACGAAATTTGAAACAGTCTTGATCTGAGTTTTGTCACAATACTCAAGTAGATAACAGAATTTATAGTTGTGTCAGTTGACCTAAACTTTAACAGTATATAATGTGAATATCTAAAGTCAGTTTATCCTTTCTCTTTACTTTTACAACTGGCACTATTGAGTCATATCTTTACTGTGCTTACATCAAGAACAATCTTCCTTTACTTATCCCCGGAACACAAGCACAGAGAATAAAAATATGATATATGGTGGATTTAAGGTAGGGTGACGGTTTATGTGCAAATTTTCCACAAACATTCAGTAAGCCATGTAAAGTTTTGCACTATTTTTTACCTTACAAAAACAGACATTCCAAGGTCGTTTTGCTTGCCTTCTGTATCCTGACGGACGGCCATTTTAAAAAGAGGATTATGGGTAGGAAAATAGAAGGTAACTCTCCACATTTAAAGGCCTTTAGATATCTGTGTGTGTGTGTGTGTAACCTTCAACTTTGTCACGTGTGAGGTGTTATTTTCCAGTTTCATCTGATAACATTCATGCCTCCGCAATTCCATTGCAAATATGACAAGAAATCTCTATCAGCCCTCGATCAATTGTATCACATTTAAAGTAGAGTCGAGCAAAGTGGCGGATCCAGTCGTTTTTCGAGTCACTCACGTGTAAGCTATATTTGAAGAAACAGTTCAATCGTCAGAGAACAGAATTTCAAAATGAGAGGTCGAATTTTTCAAACCTGGATATACCTAGGAATTTTACCAGTTTTGGGATAACTTAATTTCTTCGACAAGATCATTAAATGGTTGCTTAAATAAGTATTTTTATGCGTGGATCTAATAAATACAGAAGAAAAACACTTCAACATAACAAGTAGAATTGGTTTGGTTTGGTTCGTGTTATAGTGGAACACACCTATTCTATAGTTAATAAACTCTCCCACCTATAATAAGTAAGAGTAATGAGTCAGTGGGTCAGTCAGTCGATGCCGGACGACCGTTAGTCGGATACTAAAGTATCAGCGATCACAACTAGATTTCTCTGCGTCATTACCCATAATATCAAGTTCCTAACGTTTTGTAAGTCGAACCTATTTTAGGACCGACTTAGTACAAATACAACCTTCCCTGGGAAATCACTCCATAACAGTTCGTTTTACAGCATATCAACCTCAATAGGTTATTTAATGCTGACAAGATTTTTAGGATAGGTTCGTATGAATAGAATATGTTTTCTTTTAAGAAATCAGTTTGTAAATCAGGTTTCATTGACGTATTTTTATAAAGAGGGTTCCGTTAGTTTGTTCAGTGTGTTTTGCAGCATATTAACGTCTATGGATTATTTAATGCCAAAATGTAAATATTTTTAATATAATTTTATGGCTTCAACTGAATATATTTTGTACATAATTTTACACTTTCAGTAAAGTTATGTTTTTTTAGATATACACATTGTAGATCATAAAATGCATTGTCAGTAATTTTACTATAAAAATGTATTTTTATATTTTTTCTAGTGTTGCACTGATTGTCATTTTGATATAAAAATATATTGTTGCTCATTTTATTATAAAAATGTCCTGCTGATTTTTGTTTAGGGGGTTCACTATTTGCCCATAGCTGAAATCCTAACAAATGTTACTACCCTAGGTCAGGGTGGACCTGGGAACAATAGCAATTAAGAGGTGGTTCCACACTCGTCAAACCCTCCAGTTTTCCGATCGGAAGTCTTGCTGCCGGATGTAGTTTATCGTCATACCCAGGACGAGTAAATTAGTTGAATTCTTGAATACAATACAATTTCAATACAATAGAATTTAGAATAACTTACTTGGTGGTGTGAGATCTTAAACAGAAACAATGATCTGGAATTGTAATAAAAGCAGTGATGGTGCATACTCTGAAACCATTATAAAAATTCAAGATGCTAAACTACTTCAAATAGCTGATTTGATTTCTTTTGATTGTTTAATGCATATCAATTCCTTTATGGGTCATTTAGTGGCGAAACTTAATATTCTTGGGAGCTTTAAAGTAATAAAAAATATATGTTATTCTGCTTTCACAATTGAATACATGGCAGATGATACTCAGCTTTTATGCATATACATGTCTATGTGGACATGATTACTAGAGGCGGTGATATGTGTGTTTTATTTTGTTTTGCTGAAGTTATATTTTGGAATACAGTTTGATCGCTTTAAGAAATTATAGGGTATTATATGGATTTATGTCATGAAAGGATTCTTTCATGTTGATTGGTTGATTTCTATGGGTTATTTAATGCCAAAATTTAGATATTTTGAACACAGTTTTATGGCTTCAACTAAATCTATTTTGAACGCAATTGTATGCCGCTAAGTACAGATAAAATGTATTGTTGGTTATTTTGTTATAAAATGTATTATTGGTCATTCTACTATAAAAAATGCATTGCTGGTATTTTCACTATAAAAAGTATTTTTACACTTATATAGACTTTTGTTTTTGTTTGGCGTTTCACTATTTGCTCATAGCTGGGACCGTAACAGGTGCTACCACCCTAGGTCAACAGCAACTAACAGGTGTTTCCATGCTCCTAAAAACCTCTAATCTCTAGATCAGAGGATTTACTAGCAGATGTACTTTATCATCATACCCAAGACTAGGTGGATGTATCGGTTACAACAAATTTAAAGCAGGAAATAAGAAACTGAATATAGACTAGGCTGTGCTAGGCGTAATTACGTCCAACAGCACAATAACTACAAAACAAAGACATTAACCTAAAAAAACTAGAGTCTTGTTCTTAAACAATATCGTTAGAACGAGAATTTATTATGGATAATATGCAAGGTGCCAGACTCTATGAGAAATATATAAACAGTCAGCTTTATACAACCGCATTTAAGAGGATTAAAAATGGCTTCCAGCAAGGGAAGTGTGGAGATTACATCGAGGGTCATCCTTCCTTGAACCGCATGGCGTTACAGAATCACAAAGAAACCACATCACTTGAGGACATCAACTGCAATTAAAACTAAAATAGGTAGCACATGTAACACTGACTGCTTGGTAAATCCATACCGAATGTTTCCTTACAAGGGAAAGGTTAATCTTACCATTACTACTGTCAAGCTAATGATAATATTAACCGTTTCCTTATACAGAAACATACATTAAAAACTCTCACGGACAGATTAAATAAAGGCAAGAGAGACAAAGTAAATAAAAAACTTATAACCTACCTAGCGAGCTTGAGTAAATGGATGTCAGAACGAGGTTTTATGAGATATAAGAAAAGGACCAAATTTATTATGAGTAGCTACAAAGGAGGGGGAATTGTGGAAAGCTATTATCGCCAACGTCATGAATTGACACAGCACAAAGAAGAAGAAGAAGAAACAATGTTCAAGCTAAGAAGCTGGAAAAAAATTAAAATTGCTGCAAGTAATATTCAAATCGAAACAGTGTTACAAAAATTAATGATTGAAAAACTGACGAAGGTTACAGAATGTCAAGGAGCCCATAATAGGATGCAAAATAATAAAATCATAATTTAGTCGGTGATATAAAATATGACATATTTGTTCACGAATAAATGTATATGTTGATTTAATCAAGCCTGCCATCACGATTAAATAAGTCATCGATATTTTAAATAAAGATATGTACAAGCTTGGCAAATACAGTCAAGTGATTGTTAATTCATTATTATGAATATAAACATTGATGATCAGAGAAAGTCGATATTCACTATTAAAGTCATGAAATGTTAACATTGACCTAAAGAAACGCGCTGGCGAATTGATCGAAGAGGAGCTTGACAAAGTTGAGTTCAGCATACAAAAACTACTGGTGGTTGTGATAGAACTATTAGTGTAGCCAAAAGAAGTATATATATATATATATATATATATATATATATATATATATATATATAGAGAGAGAGAGAGAGAGAGAGAGAGATTTCGTTCGTTGTTGGAAGTGTTACCTGATGATCCGGAGTCCTTCAAAAAAAGGATTTTGGTGAAATAAATTATTGTAATGGTACCTTAAAGTGGTCTGTTTTTTTTTTTCATTAAATATTAGCTCTGGATTCACATTGAGCTCTCAGGATTTCATCCTCCTTGAATTACCCATTCGGTTTACCAAGTTCTTAGTAACTTAATATATATATATATATATATATATATATATATATATATATATATATATATAAACAGTAATACTCGGTTGGTAAAATATCTCGGATAGCACAACTTGCAAGTATATCAAAACAAATTGGTACCCCAGGAAAAAAATGGAAAAAAAAGAAAGATTTAGAAACATCCGAACAGGGCGAAACAAATCGTCCAGTACCTTAAGCTTTTTGTACAAATGAAAAAAAAAAAACAAGCGAGTAATAAAGCTAAAACGTAGAGTGCTCAATACACTAAGTAGAGCTGGGATAAATAAAATAAATCCTACAGAGTTGAACAACCTACCTAGGTTTCATCCAAACGGATCTTCAGGGTAAGCCAGATTACCGTGAAGATCCGTTTAGGTGAAACCTAGGTAGGTTGTCCCTGACTCTTTAGGATTTATCATATATATATATATATATATATCTTACACACACACAAACACACATACACACACACAAACTCAGAGAAACACAGACACACACACACACACAAACACAGACACACACACACACATATATATATATGAAGAAATATACTCTTAAGTTGTGCTATATTTAGGGGATAAAGTGCTCAATATCAGAGACAGAACGTGTGTAAATATAAAAGTGAACATTGAATTCAACACTTAGAAGCGACAATCTGTTTCATGCTAGACGCAATCGTCAGGCCACGAGTACTGTTATTTTTATCGGCTATATATATATATATACGGGTCAGTGGTGCATTGTGGGTAGCCTACTTAGGCGGTTATTTTACTGGAAGTCGTTTATTTGTACATTTATTTATTTGGGTTAAATTATTTTGCTTGTCATTATTTATTTATTTTATTTTATTTATTTTTTTATTATATTTGGATTGATTATCTTTATTTGTTTTTTTGTAACGGTTAATAAGTCAAACCAAAAATCGGAAGAAAAACATAGCTATAACTATTATATAACGATAAAGAAATACTAAAAAATACTACGTTACTTAAAAAAATACTACGTTACTTAAAAATCGAAAACCTAAAAGAGTAAATAAAAATATACAGTATAATAAATAAATAATAATAAACAAGTAAAATAAATTAATCTATATTCATCCAAATAAATTAAAAAACTAACAAACATATCCCGATAAATTAACCGTTAGAAAAAACAAATAAAGATAATCAATCCAAATAAATACATGAAGTAATAAACAAATTAAAAACTGTTCCCGCCAAAATAATAGGTAGAATAAACTACAACAATCAACTCTAAAATGGAATAAATAGCTTTAATTATCTTCCCAAACCAAAACAAAACTATTAAATAAGCGATATAAACAAATTTTTTACTACGTTAATAAAAACACCTATTAAAAAAGAAATAAATATATAAGATAAGAAATAAAGATAAAAAATAAAAATAAGAATAAATAAACCCAAATAAATAAACGACTTCCGGTAAAATAACCGCCTAAATAGACTACCCACAATGCACCACTGACCCGTATATATAAATAACCGAGAAAAATAACATCACTCGTGGCCTGACGATTTTGTCTAGCATGAAACAGACTGTCGCCTCTAAGTGTTGACTTCAATGTTCACTTTTATATTTACACACGCTCTGTCTCTGATATTGAGCACTTTATCCCCTAAATATAGCACAACTTAAGAGTATATTTCTTCATATATATATGTGTGTGTGTGTGTCTGTGTTTCTCTGAGTTTGTGTGTGTGTATGTGTGTGTGTGTGTGTGTGTGTGTGTGTGTGTGTGTGTAAGGTATACCTAGGCAGCAAGTATATATCCAAACAAGTTTTATTAAAATCATCATCCGACAAAAGGTGTGTTTGTTTAATTTATTTTATTGTTTTTTTTTGTTTTTTTTTCCAATTTTCGGATAAGATGTTGTATATCAGGATCAATGTGGTGGATAAAATATCTGAAGTTCTTCATACTTGAACAAAACAACAGAACAAGCATGAACTTTGGACAGTTTATCCACAATTTCGATCCTGATGTAACACCTTATTCGAAAATTGGTAAAAAAAGTTTAAACAGAGACATTGTCGGTTATATCTAATAAAATTTGTTTCCATATAAATGTATATTTATTCTTTATGCGTATATATATATATATATATATATATATATATATATGTGTGTGTGTGTGTGTGTGTGTGTGTGTGTGTGTGTGTGTGTGTGTGTGTGTGTGTGTGTGTGCCCGAATACTTAATGAACACCTGTTTTTAATGCTAATTATATTATGAAAATCTGACATAGTTTATATATACATAGACACACGCATATAGTGTGTCTGTGTGTGCTTGTGTGTGCGTGTGTGCGTGCATGTGTGTGTGTGTGCCCTAAATGAATCAGCTGGAATTTAACTTCATAGTTTAACACAATGAAATATGACACAAAAGAACGACTTTTATTTATAAACAAATATTTTTGTCATTGTAAACATTGGTAAAAAAAAATATACTTTTGTGCTAATATGTCTGTAAAAGAATGCAACTGAAAATTTCTGGTTGAGAGAGAGAGAGAGAGAGAGAGAGAGAGAGAGAGAGAGTTTATATATATATATATATATATATATATATATATATATATATATATATATATATATATTAATGATGCAGTATAAATAATATTATAAAGACGTATCATACAAAGAATTAATCAGTAAAGTTAATGTAATTAATGGCGAATTCACTTCGCTAACATATTTAATATAGCATTAACTTACTAACCACTCGTTGAATGACGCGATCCTTATGTTTAAAATTGTAAGATAGATTAGATGTTGATATGTTGTTGTCGGTACATCGTGTATATATATATATATATATATATATATATATATATATAGATAGATAGATAGATAGATAGATAGATAGATAGATAAAGAGAGAGACAGTCTCTTTTACAACCAAAAAAAGATGGATCTGAATCATCGGTTATTTGGTTGGTGTACAGATTTCCGATAAAGTACAAACGCATTTATTTGTATGTTCGCTAATTGGGTTTTGCTTTTAACTATTATAAATCGTGAGCATCATCAATTGATGTTTCATTTGAAATCAGCAGATATCATCAATTGATGATTTAAACTTTTTCCAACAATACATACATCATTCAACCATAATTAAAGTCTAAATGACTAATTGGCAACTCTTCATAAGGTTACTATTTACTAGGATTTATGAGGTTATATCATTTCTTCAAGTATTTACCTGAAAATAAAACTGGAAGGAGAAACTAAAGATAGATGTATACTTAAAGAGAAAAGAAGCAAAAAATGGTAACTGTTTGATGGAAAGAATGCACAGCTCTATTGTGCAGGGAATGTTTCACAGTGTATGATACTCTTAAAAAAATATTAAATTTATGAACTTAACATTTGCTTTATTTCCTTTTTTTTTTCTTTATTTTTATAATCTAAAAGAGTTAAAATTTCATTTTTATAGTTTTCTGGATATAATTAAAGCCAAAAATAAGTATAAAAATTACCCTTTAAAAATTAATTTTCTCGATTTTTATCCGTTTAGCCTGTATGTTCATAGAACGTTTTCTTGGCATTTAAGGGTTAATTATCGATATATTTTTATCATTTCAAAACAAGACAATAAAAGCCACAAGGATGCAAGAGGCTACTATAATGAAAGAAACACAGTACAATAAAAACAAATAGGATTCAAGGAAACAAAAAATGTCGATTGAAATTGCATTTAAATTTCGATCCCGATATGGACCTTCTTATTCGGAAATTGGAAAAATACGATCAAAAATTAAACAGAGGCCTTGTCGGTTGAATTTCATAAAACCTGTTTGTATATAAATGTATATTTATATACAAACAGGTTTTATGAAATATCTATTCTTAGTATACACACACACACACACACTACATACATGTATCTCTATCTATAAAAGGCAGGATGTATGTGTGTGTGTATGTGTGTGTGTGTGTGTGTGTGTAACGAATGCACGGCCGCAATTTTCGACGGATTTGCACCAAAATTTACATGCACAGGCTTCACACAGTTAGTGGGAAGGTCAAGACCGACTTTGCATTTCCCAACTCCCATCGATAGTGGAAATAATCGATTTTTTCATGCTTCTACGGCAGTTTTCATGTAGTTTGCGGTCATTTTCTACTGGCCAGAGTGAGAGCCTATAGCTGGCTGCCACGAATAGGCATAAAGATTCTCTTGGCCAGCGTGAGAGCCAACAGCTGACTGACACGAATGTTAACTAGCATGCTAGCATGCAAAAAAAATCGATAGCTGCATTCGTGGGAAAAATTTAAATCTGCATGGCACTTTACTCCAATTGGTTCATTCGCTTGCTTAGACTCAACGTTGATTCTGATTCCGCAGAACTGGGTTGGGTGTGAAAAAGTATTTGTTGTTAACATTCTTTTTTCATTCGGTTTTTCCAGTTACGAGTCCTTTTTTAAAGCTGATCGTTTTGTGTTCATTTTGTTTAGTTCTTTTTTCGTAACAGATTTAATGTTTAGTATAGAGCTTAGAAAAAATTCGTAAAAGTAAGGCATGTAGCAACATCAGCACGGCAAAGGGCACTCATTTAAAGACAAGGAAGGGCAAAAATATTTTAAGTCAAGTGATAGCGATTTCCTGTATGAGTCGTACGATTTTTGAATCAAGCACGGGCAACGCCGGGCCATGCTGCCAGTATATATATATATATATATATATATATGTGTGTGTGTGTGTGTGTGTGTGTGTGTGTGTGTGTGTGTTTAGGCAGCAATCTTTCTTTCATGTACATTTCATTGAATATGACAGACAAGTTTCAAAACACGGTCAGGATATTGTGTCCATGTTCATAGTTGATATAATTTGAGTGTTGGAGGCTTTATTAATAAAAGCAAAACAGCCTACACTCAAATATATCAACTATGAACATGGGCACAATATCTTGACCGGGTTTTGAAAAATGAAAACATTATTTAAATACATGCAACAAACAATTTCTAATTTTAACTAACAGTTAAACTATTTAATCCTTGAAAATGGCAAAATATAAAACCGAAAGCGCTCGGCAAAAAAGAACATACGGACAGTTTTTATATAATCATCTGAAACGAAGAAAATTATTACATCGCATGAGAAATTATATCAAAAAACTAAATCAAAACACCTTGTCTGTCGTATTCAATGAAATATATATATAACGATGGACATAAAGTTTTGGATAAGACTTGTTTTTATGTCCATCGTTTTCGTCGTGTTATACTGATTATGTTAATTGTATTTTTAATGAATATTGTCCTGAAGAAGGTTATTAAACCGAAACGTCAGACGTCGACATTTCATTCATATTAAAACAACATAATCGCATTTTAAGGATTTTTGTTTTGTTTTTCCAGATATTTTCTTCATATATATATATATATATATATATATATATATATATATGGCGATCGTAGGTCACAGGAAAATAGGATGCCGGAGGATAGTTTCACAAACAAGAAGTGCGAAAAGGTAAACTCTTAGGAGGACCTTACGGTTACGACTAGTAATTTAAGCAGTGAAATTATGAGACCTAACTGCCAAATTAGTACTACACTGAAATTCGTGATGTCGAAGTACCTAAGAGAAAAAAAAACACAAAAACAATTACTAGAAAAGATTATATAAAAGCTACAGGAAAGCTATGTTAAGGCCGTGGAAAAGTGGCTGAAACCGAGATGCCAGGTCAGAACATATAACATTGCAGATTTTTCTTTCGATTTTTTTTTTTTAAATCTCTAGATAATATTCGATATACGGATGAAGATTTATGAATATGCAAGGTAGATTTTATCGAGAAAACTTGTCTAGCATAATAAAGTGAAGCTATTTTTTTAACAGCAGACGTTTCACTTCATGTCAGCGAAAAAAAGTAGAACCAAGAAGACACAGTGAGTTACTCTCCTGGAGGTTAGCATCAGCCATGATGATGGATGACAGAAATGAGTCTTGAAGATGATTAATAGAGAGCAGTGTCGTGTTGGTGGCGTTATATCGATTATTTCTCTGTGACCCGCCCCGCCTCAGAGAGTGTCATTTCGACCAATCCGACGTCAATATATCTATGACATTCGGACCAATCAGACTCAAGAATGTAATGCAACAAATGGCTGCAGCTTAATCTTCCATCTTTCATTTGATCGGTCCTCAAGATTGTGGACCGGTCGTTTTTCTACGTATTTTTTGTATATATATATATATATATATATATATATATATATATATATATATATATATATATAAAAGAAAGAGGTGCCGCAAACGTTTTTGGTTGTAATGTGGATTTATTTAGAAAAAATATTATGCTTTGTTTTACATAATTAAATGTTTTACATAATTACATGTAGTAAAATTATGTAAAACAAAGCATAATATTTTTTCTAAATAAATCCACATTACAAACAAAAAAAATTTGCGGCACCTCTCTTCTTTTTAATATACATACTTTTCTTGTTGGAACCACTACAACATATTTATTTTATTATATATATATATATATATATATATATATATATATATATATATATATATATATATATATATATATATATTATGACTATATATCCTATATATGTCTCCTAAATATTTTGGACAGTTTCTACACATTCTGTCTCCAGAAAAGAAAACACTTGTTTATACAGAACAGAGGAAAAATTTACTAAAAAAGCTTCATCGTAGTACCTTGTCTGTTGTATTTAATACAACATGTATAAAAGAGGGATTGCTACCTAAATACCTTAAATATATATATATATATATATATATATATATATATATATATATATATATATATATATATATATATATATATATATATAAGTGGATTTTAAGGTTAAAACTCAAGACAACAGTCTGTTTCATGTTTAAACGCAATCGTTTGCGTTTCAGCATGAAACAGACTGTCTCCACAAGCTATCGATCCCAATGTCCACTTTGATATTTACATAAGCTCTAACCTTGATGACGAGCACCTCATAAATACAGCATACCTTAAAATTATATTTTTATCATTTTTTTATCGTTTTTCTTTGTGTGTGTGTGTGTGTGTGTGTGTGTGTGTGTGTGTGTGTGTGTGTGTGTGTGTGTGTGTGTGTGTGTGTGTGTGTGTGTGTTGAAGATGACACTATTTGTGAAGGTACGTCTAATCTGTTTCTTTTCGTATGTACAGTATTGATGACTTTGTATGTGTATGTATATGTGTGTATATGTGTGTATATATGTTTTATACGTGTATATATGCGTGGATATGCGTGTTTATAAGTTGTTCTCATGTGAGCCCGCACACCGTCAAGCACTTGTTTGTGCGTGTTCGTGTGTTACTTCCCTGCGCGTGCGCAAATGTGCGTACGACAAACAAATCTCGAGAAAACGCGAGTAAGTGAACGGTATTTCCCAGCAAACAGTGAGGGGTGCGTTAAAAGAATGCATCCCTCCGTGTCTCTTTTTCCCTTTTACCTTTGATTTTTTTTTTCAATTTTTTTTTTTTTTTAATTTTATTTATTTATTTTTTTAATCGACACCACAGTTTCACGTGAGCCCACGATCGGATGACACGTGATTGAAATAGAATAAAAATAAAAAAGAGAAATCTACCTCCTCCCACTCCTACATCTTCTCCTTCCTTCACCAAATTCTCTGCCTTTCTATTTTTCACTCTAATTTTTGCTCTTTCAAGTGTTTCTCCCACTAGAGATGCATATCAGTTTGCCGGGTCAGGTAGTTGCGGGTTTTCTACCGGTGCTAGACGAATCCAGGTAAAATACAGATTTTCAAGGTGGGGTGTCTCGACTTTAAAAAATGGCAGAGCGTAATCTTCCAAGCCTTACTTATAGACAAAAATTTAAGACAATGATGACGATATAATAATAAGATTTATATCGAATTAATATAATTTCACAGGACTAATATTTTTTACTGAAAAGGCTGGAAATTTTTAACCTAGTTTCAATAGCATGTGAGATTAACTCGATCATACTGCAAATGTTCATACGCTTCAGCACTGGCTTACACATAAATTGTTTAGAGATCTATCTATCTATGAATTATATATATATCTATATCTGTGTGATGGCGTGGGAGGATAGATAGATAGATAGATAGATAGATAGATAGATAGATAGATAGATAGATATGAACAGACTGAGATAGATAGATAGATAGATAGATAGATAGATAGATAGATAGATATGAACAGACTGAGAAATAAAGAAAGAAGGAATTTTCTATCTTTTGTATCTAGCTATATAATTATTTATAATTAAATCAGTTCGCTTATCTTGCAAAACTTTACTCCGAGTTTTATATGTGTGTGTGTGTATGTGTGTGCGTGTGTGTGTATGTGTGTGCGCGTGTGTTTGTATGTGAAAGCGTAACGTGTAAATTTGCTAATCACCATGCTGTTTTTATTTCATTGTTCTACTGTGTATATATAAAAACACTATCTCCCCGACACTAAGTTCCTTCCTCCACAAATATATATATATATATATATATATATATATATATATATATATATGTATGTATGTATGTATGTATACCCGCCTGACAGATGAAGATAGTGACTCTTAACTTTCCAAGTAGGATTTCAAGCCGAGGAACATCAACTAAGTTGTCAGAAAAGTGGATGTGTTTACCTCTGCCTGCAATTTGTCTTCTCTGTGCTTCTCTTATTCTCTTTTGTTACTCTCCCTCCTCCAACCTCCATCAACAAGACAATGAGAATGGAAAATCTAACCCCCACAAAAAAATATCTTTCCACTGCTTTTTTTTCTCTATCCGCAGCCCCCACCTTTCATGTTTTTCTCCACACCCCCCGTCCCAATTCCAACATCTTTTCCTTTTTTTTTTTTTCCATCATTTGGCACTTTTATCTTCTCCGCCATTTTCAGGAAAGATGTGTTCGCAAGTGCGCTTCCTTCTATTGTTGCTTTCCTCCCCACTCTTCTACACACTCTCCACTGCCTTCCTTCCACCGTAAAATATTTCTAAACACTACAACTGAAGCCAACACCTTCAGCGGAATGATATGTGCAACTCTGCGCATGCGTACGCGCATGAGTGTTTGCGCGTGCGTTCGTTTCGTCTTCTCTTTGTTTTTGTGTTTTTTTTCTTTTTTTTCATTGCTATGTAATCCCGAGGAGAAGGGTGTTGCCGATCACATGATTTCAAGGAAGAGAATCTTCCCATACACTCTTAGCCTCTCTTATCCTAATTCTTTCTGCTTTAATATTACTGCTACTGGCAGGTCTGGAACCTCGGCAATGCTATTAATTCCAATGCACATGAGGCGCCCAATTCTAGTTTATTTGGTAAAGACGAGGTATGGGATCGCATAGACATTCAGTTCTTCGTAACTAGAGGACATATGGGAATAGTATTGAAATTAAAATAACGATGAAGGCACATGTATCAAAACCCTGTAAATGTATCGTTCATTAAATTATCTATATTTTTATTTCTTTCTCTATTTACTTTGTCGCTGTGGATGTACTTTACTTTTTTTTTTCTTTTTTTTTTTCTTTTTTTTTGTCTATCTTGCAATGTATCTGCAATTGTTCGGCAACCGATTCTGCTAAAATGCAGCAAAGGGCCATTTTAAGATCTGTTTATCAACATATGGGTTACTTGCAAAAATTCATATGGTATATTGCAGCAAACCTCAGTATATACTTGTTGAATGCAACATATTCGTGCCTGGGCTACAATCTATATGAATCATCGCCAGAAATAAGGTGTTACATAATGAAAGAATGAGGTGTCATTTGAAACAAATTACGAAATGGAAGCCAAGATATTATATCATTCGAAGCATTATTATATATTTAAATTACAATCAACAAAGAAAAGAATACCGAACTGTCACGCCATATTTAACCTCATACACGAGGGTGAATATGGGACAATTTCCTTACAGATGAAGAAGAGATTCAGACTGGCAGAGATGTGGTTTTATATTTACCCGACACCGGTAATGGAATATCACCTCTCATTTGCTTCTATGCCTGCAAACGGAACGCAACTGGAGGAAAAAATTTTGAATTCTTTGGTTAATACGTTTTCGATTCATGCGCTGAATTTTTTATCTCAAAATTACACAAGTGCATACATAATACTCGATTAGGGCGATAAGACATTCTTCAATTTAAACATATTAATTGAAAACTGATTTTTTTATAATTACCGACTAATTAAACATTTTCTAGAATTTAAAACTAGAAAATAGGTAACTATTTATTTGTCAGTCTTGTTCATATTCGATTAATGCTTTTTTGATTAGTGTGTATCTTTTAATGTACACATTAGCCCCACTTAATCGAGGGGTACCTGTACTGAGATGTACCCGGTTCCGGGAAACAGCTGCCCCCGGCAGTACCTGCTCACCTCATTGCATCGGGAGGGAGGGAGATCGGTAATAATATTGATACCAGCGCAACCAACGATTTGGCCGAATCCCGGATGTAAGCGCTCTGGTACCTCACATTAAACCCGACCGTCGCCGTGGGAAGACGGGTAAATACCTCCAGATGAAGAAGAGACAGCGATGTGGTTTTACAGGTAGATGATGCTCTGAACATGTGGTCAACGCGGAAATCCTAAATAAAATGGGAATAAGAGGAGCACATACCATGAATGAATTTAGCCCTCCCCTCTCGAATAACTGCCCCTCTCGAACGCGCTCCCCCTTTTCCCACGGAGTTTAAAATAAGCGCACTTCTCGAAACGCGCCCTAGACCGACTAAACGAATATATTTGAGAAACAAAAAGGGGAGTGCATATTTGGATCAGTGAGTTTAAAGTTAATTTCATGCTTTCTTTAAAATTTTTAAATAAGCGACCCGGATGAAATTTGTTGGACATATTATGAGGAGAGAAGGTTTGGAAAATTTAACACTCACGGTACATATGGGGATGCAAAGAGAAACAGGAACGGATGGCACAGCGGAGACAAAGCGAGATAGTAGAGAATTACATATTACTTAGAAGAACTAAGGACAAGAAGTAATGGAAAGACATAATCGCTTCAGTATTTGACTATATTTCTGAGATGAGGTATTATGTACACTATTTACATTATTCAGACTATTGTCCACATCTTTGTTGCCTTGTTTATCATAACGTTTCGGCTGCTGTACGCTCCGGCCTTCTTCAGGTAGTTGGAATGTCGAACTGAACCCTTTATTTCGCTCACTGGGGTAGACAGTACTAGTTCCACATGCCATGTCTAATGGATGCCAGTTATAAATAACAACAAAAAAAATTGCAATATTAGCTCTGGTAAAAAAATATGGAATGATAACATCAAAAATTGCAATATGAGCACTAGTAAAATAAATGGTTGCTGAAGACATTAGGTTTATAATAGGACACGGACTCATGGCACAGTCGATAAAGGCGTTAGTTAGATCCAGTGACAGGACCCAAAGAGTGTGAGTTCAATACCTGGTTAAGGCAGTGGAGAACTTTGAGAGAGGAATTAACAAGAGATAACTGACATTCATGAGGGTTCAGTTCGACATTTCAACCACCTACGTGCAACGTTGTAATAAACATGGCGTGCACAAGCTAGTACACATAAATTTACACTGTTTAAAAAACAAGGATATCTCCTCATCTATCCACTAAATGTTTCAATTATTAGAGAATAATATTAGATCATAAATCTAATCTTAAAAAAAATCGTTGTTTACCCTTCGGATACGATCGATCTGTAGCACACCAGGTTTATAAAAGAACCCTTCCCTCGAAGGCACATTCCCTTTACTAAAACACTCGAAGGAATAGCTACTCATCACATGTATCCACTAAATATAAAGCTGTAAGTATTAATAAGAAAAAATATATATAACATGCTTTACAGAAAAACCTGATATTCTTTGTTGATTATTGACAGAGATCAGGAGATTGGTGTTTTCCCTTAAGACCTGCTTTTTAAGACTACTATTTCTGTTGTTATTATCAATAACAATGATAATCACCTGGCCAATCGATATCCTGCAACTTGAAATGAACAACCATCAATTATTCACTATTGACGAAACGTTGTTTTCATCCGCGATGGCGTTATTTGGCTTGACGCTGAAACGATCTTATATGCAGTTACATTACATTTGGCATTACCCGAATAAATGATTTCTTTTGCAAGGTCAAACCCCAGCCGATGTTTTCCAACTTGAAGGCTCACATTGGTCACGGAAATGTAGCTGTTGATTATTTCAGTGAGAAACCTCCTCTCTGGACATTGATTTCAGTCTAGGATTCCCTACGTCCAGCGATGCTGTGTTATCAGTGCACTGACCGGATGCATAGCTAAGGAGCCGAGTATATACTATTGCACTACATGGCCATTGACCCTACATTTGACAGGTTTGCGTATCTAACCACCTTGCTCATTAGGAGAACCTAAAGGGATTCATTTTACCATTGATAGTTTTTTATGGATTGATTCGTTTTTTACGGTTTATCAACCCTTTGAAAGTTATTTAAATCAAGAAAACATTTTTAGATTGTAAGAATTTTTTGGAGTACGATAATGGTTTAGCGATACAAGTCTTACTAATTAACCCATAGCTAGGGAGAGAAGAGATGGATATTTCAAAGGTATTTGCGTGTAGTGAATATAACGAACCCAACGAGAATTGGAACTCGGCTCTCCGATTAACAATTTGAAGCTGTTATCTATTACACCACCCGCACATCCAAACTTACAGCAACGGGTATCCCCTTATAAACTATTCTATACAAAGCTGACTACACCATTTATATTATTCAAACTATTGTCCTCATATTTGTCGCCATATTTAACACAACGTTTCGGCCGTTGTACGCTCCGGCCTTCTTCTAACCAACGCCTTTATCCACTTTGCCATGTCCTTGAGGACACATGGCACAGTGGATAAAGGAGTTGGTTAGATCCAGTGACAGGAATCAAAGAGTGTGAGTTCAATACCCGGTTAAGGCAGTGGAGAACTTGCAGGGGGGAATTAACAGATAACTGACATCCATTAAAACATGGCACGTGGAACTAGAACAGTCTTGTGGTAGGATCCACCTAATTTGCATAGTGGAGTACTGACCATATAAATATGGTTGATACCGGGAAGACGGGGGAAGGAATCAAGAGATTCAATCCAGAGACTCTGCCCGACTGCGACTAAGTCAACACATTCT
>CAHIKZ030004155.1:3592500-3725000 GCA_903632075.3 Acanthosepion pharaonis | reverse complement strand
CACACACACACACACATATGTATATATATATATATATATATATATATATATATATTCAGTTAGAATTAAAAAAATAAAATATATGTTTGATAATAGCTAAAAGAATAGCCGAAAGCTCTCAGAGATACAAAAATTTCGTACAATTTTTACACACCTTATCCCCAGAAAAGAAAAAACAAGAAGAATTAAATAAAAAAACTTAAACGTGGCCAGTCCTCTTTAATGACACCTGTATAAAAGAGTGATGGCTCCCCAAGTATGCAATTATATATATATATATATATATATATATATATATATATATATATATATATATATATTTACATGTGTCCTAATGAGCCAGGTACTATCTACCTAGGTTTCATCACATAGGATCACCAGGGTAAACTGGCTCTAGTTCACCCTGATGGTCCCATGTGGTGAAATCTAGGTAGGTAGTACCTGGCTCATTAAGAGTTATTTATTTTACTTTTGCTCTACTTAGCATATTGGACATTCTTCCTTTTAATTTATTATTCGCTGGGCGTTTTTTTTTTTTTTGTACCAGAATTTTAAGATACTGGATGGTTTCTTCCGCCCTGTTCGGAGGTTTATGGTGCTTCCTTTTTTTTCCCATTCTTCTTCGGATGCCAATTTATTTGAAAATTCTGCTATCCAGGTTTTTTCACCCACCGAGCTTAAATAGATTTACAATATCACACACACAAACACACACACACACACACATACACACACACACACACACACACACACACACACACACACATATATATATATATATATATATATATATATATATAGGTAATGTGATCTGAGGAACCAGATAAAATCCCATTCCTGGCGAAATAAAATATAATGTATGGATCCTTAATGTCTGTTTTTAATTTAACATATATATATATATATATATATATATATATATATATATATATATATATATATATGAAGCAAAATATACTGAAAAAAAAAAAAAAAATCCTAATATGCGATTATGCTGTTTTAATGTTTAATGTCAACGTCGGACGTTTTGGTATAATAGACCATCTTCAGGACATATTCATAAAAAATAATTAACATAGACCATATACAATTCAACATGAAAAAGACGATGGACATAAAAGCAATACCACTCCAAACAGATAACTGAAATCTTTTATAAGATTAGCGTTTTGTTTAAATAGGATCACGTCGTCGTCACATTAAAACAGCATAATCGCATATTAGGATTTTTGTTTGTTTTTTTCAGTATACTTTTCTTCATACTGTCGGATCTATATCCATATATTTGCTTACATATATATATATATATATATATATATATATATATATATATATATATATATGCGTGTGTTTGTGTGTGTAGTGGGGCTTCCCGGTCATATTTTTCACATGTCCGTGTCACGATCATTTGACAGATTCAGCCCGCACCTCGCGTGCGCATTTGTGTATTCGTCTATATGTCCATATCATTGAGATAACGTTCACGTGTGAGCATGTCTGTTTCTCCGTTTTGTCAAGTTTTGAAAATGACAGATATTAAGATAAACAAGTCCATAAGTTTAATATTTTATAGCTTGACGAATAGAACAGATCAGAATTTGCAATTAATAAACGATTTTATGTTTGGCATGTCTGTTCATAAATTCCCAGCTTAAACGTGGTTTCTAACTGTATTTAAACATCAGGTGTTGAAGAGGGAGGTGACGTCGAGAACTTTTGCACGTATATAATACTAACTTAGGCCAAGTGTGACACAAGTTGAAATCACGAAAACTTTTCTTAGAAAGATTATTCTGTGTAAATTTTGTGACTGAGACCAACATGGTCGCCTTGAAAATTAACACACAAATTTCTTTACCTAAGCTTAAACATCAATTCCTATAGACTGGTTGAATTATATAACTATCTGATAAATTATATTCACCATATTTAGCTTCAACTGACACAGGGCCACAATGGCTAAGTGTTCTGTGGGGCATCGGGCTTACATCTATGGAATGTTCTGTAAGATTTAGCATACTAATCAGTTATCTAGAACAGGCACCCTATACAGTGATTTTATAATGCTAATATTTCTTTAAAAAGAAATTGATAGCAATGATTGCTGTATAATATTAATCCTCCTATATGGCACGTTGGAGTGATAGATGGATAGCGGCTAGGGTTGCGGAATCGGAGAGCCGAGTTCGAATTCCTGTCGAATCTATTACATTCACTTACGTGTTATACTCTTGGGAAAGGTATGAATCCTCTTCTTTGGGTAAATAGCAGAACAGGCCGGGTTCTCTAGCTCTGGATGGCAACTGGTCTACCGCAGAAAGAAATGGCAACCTCGTGCGAAAGATACATGATCGCCTAGGCGTGTATCACGTATGATAGGTAACTGACCGATATGGTAGTAAATGCAATTTACAATTTCCTCACAAATGAGAGGGTGAGATAACAAACATGTGCTTCTACAGAAGAATGCCGAGAATGACATGACCGGAATTTGTACGCAACGAATGTGAAAACAAAGCAATAAATGCATAAGAAAAATCCAAGGAAATTCCAGGGAAACATAAGAAAAAAAGGTTTTGATTAAACAATAAATAATGAGTAAGGAGGGATTGGAGTATTTGATACTCACAGGACAGATTGAATATATGAGACGGAAACAGAGAGTAGCCTAAGGAGTTTTTGTAAGTGGAGGAAGGCTTTAGAAGAATAGTAAAAAGTAAAATAAATCACTAAAAATAAAATAAAAAAAAAAACATTAGTAAGAGTTCCAAAGTGTAGGAAGACGTCGTTCATATCCTGAAAGTACATAACACTTAAAAGTAATTACAAATATGTTTTGGATTAATCCTTTCTTCTCGATTTCATAGACTACATTATCAACTAGGTCTTTTTTTATCATTTCCCCCGAGTAAAACGGGAATGCCTCTAGTACGCAAGGGTTTACGGAGAGTGAAAATGAAAGAAAAGATTGTTTATATGGGGGGGGTGATGAAAGGATAAAAGATTAACGGGGTTCAAGATGAGAGAATATTGACGTTGCATTTAAATTTTTGAAGATTGTAGTTATCAGGGAAGCAAGTAAGTGGAAGGGAGTTCCACTGTTGGGAAGTGCAAGAAAAGAAACTGTTGGAGTAGAAGTGGTGGTTGCATTTAACTATTTCAACAGTAAACAGGCGGGACCTAGATGCCAATCGAGTAGCGCGTTCATGTAGTCGGGGTACTAGAGAAAAAAGCTCGTCGGAACAGTTTCCATGAAGATATTTGTAGAAAAGACAGAGGGAAGCCACATCACATCTGTGAGAAAGTGACTGAGGTCGAGGTGCCAAGTCAAGATCGATTACATTGCAGATCTTTCAAGTTGTACTTGTAGACAAAACATGTAAAAAAAATAGTTTTCAACGAACGCAAAATGCAAAAAAAAATCTAGCTAACAATCAGAAATGAGAAAAGACGGCTTGGAAGATTTAACACTCACAGAGTGTATTGAAGGCAAAAGAAGTAGAGAAAAGCATTGTATACTAAATAAAAGTCTCAGCACAATTAAAATATTTCCTTCACTTCTCCCTTTAAAGAGACCATACAAACCAGGACACAAAAACCTACCGTAGTGAGGTTGTGGCTCTACGTTCCGTCCAGATGAATACAGGGCTTACATGAACATATCCTTCATGAAGAAGCTATTTACACTATTTGCATTGTTCGGACTATTGTCCTCATCTTTATTGTCATATTCACGACGTTTCGGCTGTTGCACACTCCAGCCTTCTTCAGGTGATATGCGTTGAAATTTGGAACCGAACCCTTTATTTCGTCCACCGGGCTAGATTGTTCTAGTTCCACGTGTCATGCCTTTTCTGGATAACTCATTTTCAGTTATTTCCCTTTAGTAACTCAACTTTTCAAGTTTTTGTTCGAATTCCAACGTATACAACCTGAGGAAGGCCGGAGCGTACAGCGGCCGAAACGTCGTGGATGTGAAAATGAGAACAATAGTCCGAACAATGCAAACTGTGGAAAGAATTGCACTACCTCATCTCAGGAATATAGACAGATAAAGAAGAAGATACTTTTTTTTTTTAATTCTCTACTAATGCCCACCTCCATGACAGCACCTCTCTGTGACTGCTTGGTCTCACGCTGTCCGCAGACCTGAGGTAGAACAAATATACTGAAACAATAGCTTCATTTACCGCAAGGAAAGTTGGTTTTCTGTTTCACGCCAGAAAGTTTTTCTCGCCCGAGTCCACCCTTCAAATCTATAAGTCAACCATTCGTCCTTGAATGGAATACTGCTGTCATATAAGGTCAGGAGTCGCCGCTGTTCGACTTAAAGTCCTCGACAAAATCCAGAAACGGGTATGTAATGTGGTTGGCCCTGATCTGGCATCTCGTTTACAGTCGCTCTCTCACAGACGTGCCAACGCTTCCCTCTGTCTTTTCTACAAATACTTTCACGGTAACTGCTCTGACGAGCTACTTTCGCTAGTTCCCAAACTGCATGAATTTAAACGTACCACTAGGTCGGCATCTCAGTTCCACCGTTTCACTGTCAAAACGGTTAAATGTAGCCGTCTCTTCTTCTCCAATAACTTCATGTCTCGCACTTCCCGACAGTGGAACTCCCTTCCTCTTACTTGCTTCCCTGATAGCTATAATCTCTGCATATTCAAATGCAATGTCAATCAACATCTCCAGATGCCTTGATCTAATTCCCCGTCCTTCTCTTCATCCTTTCCTCAAACACGCCTCTTTACTCTTGCTCTCAATCCTCTGTAACCCCTTGCGTGCTAGTGGCACTCCCGCATTGCTTGGGGTGACATGTTTAAAAAAAAAATAATCCAAAATTTTGGTCACTTCAACGTGGTGTAATAGTGTTTAATCGCTAGACCAATTACGAGTGAATAGAGAGTTCGATCCTCACTGGGTGCCCCATACATTCTTGTGCCTCATTTAAAATAAGCTTAGAAAATCACCGTATTAGTAAAAAAATAGCATACCAAGGAGGTATGCAGGTATAGCTTAGTTCATAACAAGATAGAAAACCTCTCAGCATAAATTTCTGTAAAGCTTGAAATTTTTATGTCAGAACAGATTAATTAAATAACGCCGCTTTTCAGATGACGATATTTGTTGTTTGAGATTTTCTTTCTCTGGTAGAGTGATTCAAATCGATTTATAGATGGTGACGCGGTCAGCACATTGTGGCAGTTTTTAGAAAATAAAACATTCCTATAACTCTAGATATATATATTCAGTTAAAAGTAAAAATAAAATCATCCTTGATAATGCCTAAAAGTCTAGCCGAAAGTGTTCGCACATAAAGAACAATCGGACTATTTCTACATTATTTACGTCCAAAATAGAAGAAAATTACAAGAACACAAGAAAAATTAAATAAAAAAAATTAACCGCAGTAAAAAGAGGGATTGATGACCAAATACACAACATTTGTGTATATATATATATATATATATATATATATATATATATATATATATATAATAAGGCTCAAAAATTAATATTCCATGGTTATAATTTATTTCATTGGAATCGTAATCACGATCCAATTCATCAGACCTACAAATTCAAAAAGATATTTTCCAATTTCTTTTTATATTCTTGCTCTATCCTGGACATTGGGCTCTACATTCAGTCATCTTCAGGCATGGATTTTATTTTGTTTTTAGTAAAATTCAGGTAGTATCCGAGACGAAAAAATATAATGCGAATAAAAATATGTTTTATTTTTTTTTTAATGTGTTATTGATAACGTATACAAACTTTCCTGAAGATGACTGAATGTACAGTCGAAAGTACTTGCGTATTTAAGAAAGACCTTATACAACTTATAATTTTAAAAAAACAAGGATCATAACATTTATCGAGTGATCGGTAGGTTAAATGCATCTTTAAAATTTTGTTAGCGAAGAGATTTCGGCATTTTATAACATTAACTTTACTAATTTACTTTTTGTATGAATGATTCATTGTAACACACACACACACACACACACACATATATATATATATATATATATATATATATATATATAATTCTTCGAAATAATTTTATGCTACTATATGTGTTTAGTGTGCGTGGGCATGATAACGATTAGTTTCATGCTCTTATTCTTTGTTTACACTTTGCTTTTTGTTTTTGGCAACTGAATAAGTTGCAGATCGACTGACTGACTAAGATAAAACAGCGTTATTCTCTGCGATGCAAGTGAGTAGATTTTCCAAGTGTAGGTGGTGTTCCGGATTTCAGTTTTCGCGACCAACTAAATTACTATTCGATTTGCCAACCAACCAACTAATACAATACATCGCAACCACACCTCTCTCTCTCTTCTTCTTCTCTCTCTCACTCTCTCTCTCTCTCTCTCTCTCTCTCTGTCGCTCGCTACTCGTTCCTTCCCGCCAAAACCAACTACCAGCCACTTCTCTATTCCTAAACCTGTTCAGTCCGTTTCTACTGAACACGTAGGAAGAATTCGCTTTCGATTTCACGTTCATTCAGAGAGTCTCTGTTTAATTAAAAAAAAAAAAAAACTAATTCCCTTTACAACTCCCATCTTCATCCACACAGTCCCCCACCGAAGACTGATCATTGTATGTTTGCCCTTAACAAACTCTATTTCCCCAGCATATCCCAACCCTATTTTATTTTTCTATAATAGAACAATCTCTTGTCGCGGACCGACCCGCCATTTTCTCTGGAATACAAACGGACAGTTATCGATTTCGGGATGGGCAAGGGATATGGTGAAAGTGGGGGACAAACGTAAATGCTGGTTGGCTGTCAAGCAGCTAAATAGGGGGAAGACGCGGGGGAGTGCGGATCAGAACCTCGTGATCTTGACAGATAAAATAGAATATTAAATTCGGTCGTCGGGGCGTTAGCCGTCCTGCAGAATTCAACCAACAAATAAATAAAACAAAATATGTTTTCCCTTACTCCAAGGATGATGACCACAAAGGCATTCCTTTCATTAATGTATTTGCTTAATTTTTAATCATGGTCAGAAAATTGCAGTTTTTTCATATTTGTTAGAAAAACAGTTCGTTTGACGGCCGCAGTCATTATCACCGAACAAGTTAATGTCCTGTACCTGAACGCGTCACTTGGGATAGGGCAGTTGAATATAAGCTGTGACAGTTTTAACTGATTAGCATCCACACACTCTTGGAAGTGTAGTTCATACAAAACAAATAAAATTTACATCTCCTGAGACAATGCGCGAATGTTGACCTACATTAATATACAAGCCCAGGCAAATTGTTGATATCTGATGCTCAGTGTGATTTGGCCACCATTTCTATAAATTGACCGAGAAGACAAATTTAAAAACGTTCAGAGAGCTTTCCAATTGCAATTACTTGTAGATATTTTAGGCGCTGGGTAATGGTTAACGTGCTAGTGTGGTTTGCTATTACTACTGAACAGTGAGTTCGATTCTCAATGGGGGCGTTATGTGGCCTTGTGTTAAGCTAAACTTAGTAAATATTTTGGACGGCACGGCGTGGGGTAATGGTTAACGTACTAGTCTGGTTGATCATTATTACTGAATAGTTTGTTGGAACCCACCACCCACTGAGTGGTTAAACAACGTCGAGCCTGGTCAGTATCTAGATGAGTTACCACTAGGGAATACCAGGTGCTGTAAGTGTGGATGTAGTGTAATGGATAATGGATCAAAATTGTTAATCGGAGAGCCGAGTTCCAATTTCAGTTGGGTTCGTTATATTCACTTACGCGCAAATACCTTTGGGAAACGTATGAATCCACATCTCCTCCTCCCAGCTATCGGTTAGTTAACGTGTATCACTAAAACCTCAAAAATAAGATTGCGTACAAAATACTTAGATTTCAGCATTAAATAACCCACAGAGGTGTTGATATGCCACTAAACAACCAACTAACAACTCACTGAGTTAATTAACCTTTAGTTACTCAAGTCTCCAAGTTTTTGTTCACCTCTGCTATGGCTAGGTATTGAACTCACAACTCTGTGTGTCAAGTCACTAGATTACTTCAACCAGCACTTTTACCATTGGGCCAGGGAATTAACTGAATTTGAAATATCCAGAAAAGATATGGCACGTGGAACTAGAAAAATTGTACGAAATAAAGGGTTTGGTTCGAAATTCCAACAAACATCATCTAAAGAAGGCCGGAGCGTACAACGGCTGAAATGTCGTAAATATGACAATAAAGCTGAGGTCAACAGTCCGAGCAATGTAAATAGTGTAAATGATTAATCTAAACTTTCTGCGTAAATTTTTACACCTTTTTTCATTGACGTCAGTAAAACTGATGCTTAACTATCACGTGATACATGATTTTATTTGATATAATAAAATATATTCTTTTGCGAATATTCTTTAACAAGTGTTCCAAAAAGTGGCACTTAAGATAAACTCTTTCAAAACACAAACTATGAGCTGAAATTAAAATGAAAGTAGTGATTGCACATATCTTGAGAATGTGGAATTAATAAATCTTAGACACTTCAAATATCTCTGTGTATGGATCAGATATAACAAATTCAGTATAGGAGATGAAGGAATCGAACAGAGGATAGGATACGCGAGGGAGAAAATTTGCCCAACACTGTACGATATTACAAAATAAAAAATATTGACCTGTAAACTAGTGTTAAACTCTAAAATAACTTTTGTCAGATCTAGACCTTTCTGCGGATGTCACGCATAGCATCCAACTCGCTCAGAAATGCTATATACAAACGTTTTCTCAGATTTTAAAAAGTCTTCGGGTGAATGAATCCTATTAACCTTAAAGAAGATGATCCTTCACCAGACCCTATAAACTGACACTACATAATCACAAGCAAAGAGCTTGACCAAATAACAAAAAAAGCAATGACTTGAAGACTTCCAACAGCAACAACAATAACAAAAATAAGTTAGCACGTGTAACTAAAGGATGTTTCATTAAGACGGATTATATATAAGTGTGTTTCATTAAGACGGATCAAAGTCAGCTGTAAATAAATCAGTGTTATTGTTGAAAGTTTATTTATTTCACTATTGGATCATGTTATTTAAGTCATGGCAATTATGTGTGAAAAATAATATCGCCCAAATATCCGCCAAATATGAAAGGAAAAGAAAAAAAAATCATTAGACGCTTAAACTTAATTCACATTTAAAATCGGTCCAAGTTACTGGAACACCCTTTAGAAGGAAAAATAATGGTATAATCAAGATGTCGCATTTTCACACTACTTTAAAGACGAGGTTTGGAAGGAAACTCCCATCGATATTAGAAAGAGCTATAACAGTTAATGGACTCGAGACGTCTAATTTCTTAAAAAAAAAACTGTTTTACCAATTAAATTTCAAGCAAGAGTAATACTAAATATTCGGTTAATGAGTGCCGAATGTTTTCTGTATGGAAACGGATAATTTCACCTTTACATTGTTAGAGACTTTAAATTAATCAATTTACACATCAAGTTACATAATGTTTAAGAGTAAAATTGTTGAATGACGCGCACACCTACACAGTGTTTATTAATCAATATGAAATAACATCAACTTGATGAATTTTGCTTAAATCTTAATTCTGAAGGTCGTCCAAGAGTAATTAAATTACATACAACCGCCAGAACTGGCAATGAATACTGTAGGCCTTTTCGATTTGTTTGCAATTATAGAGAGATTTGGTTGTCTCGTCTTGTTTTTCCTAAAGATTCCATCGGTTGCTGCTGGAGACGAAAAAAGATCAAAATGCGCTAAGATATGACGTGTATATTTTTTGTTCTTTTAATATGACTTCCGGCGAGTATTTTCCGTTTGCATGGGCGGGAAATTCGGAGTGCATTTCATTGAGAAACTGTTTGGAAGTACATGACGAGCTGATATCTTTTCTCATGCTATTTACATTCCTCTTGATTAATAATGTCGGATAAAATATCCATTGATTCTTTAGAAATTAAATTACGATACGGATGCAAAAATCTGAACAGATATAGGCTTTCAAGAAAAATCTGAACGGGATGATGTGCATTCTTCAAAAAGATAAATGATTCTTACCGGGCTGTGGTGCTCTCTGTGACCAAGGGGTATAAAGAGTGCCGAATCAGAGGGTGGCGTTTACTACAAAAGAGGTACAGTATCTACTTAAACACGGGTATCCATACGATAACATTTGGAGTAGTAGGATATATATATATATATATATATATATATATATATATATATATATATATATATATATATATATATATATATATATAGTGGAAGCTCAGTTCACGAATTTAATTCGTTTCTCAAGGCCGTTCGTAACACGAAATGATCGTAAACCGGAACTATTTTTTCCAATAGGAATCAATGTAGAGAAAAAAAGTCACAGTACAATAAAATTGTAAAAGAAAAGCACGCCACAACACACGAATGTATACAACACAGGCGGTCGAAACAGATATTATTCTGTTCGTCTTAAGTCGGTTCGGCTGTTGTTCGAGAACCGAAATTTTGTTCGATAACCGAGGCATTTTCATCTATAATTTTCTGTTTGAAAACAGATTTGTCCGACATGTGAGGCGTTCGAGCACTGTATATATATATATATATATATATATATATATATATCGTTAATGGCTGGCCACACGTATTCGATGAAACCCATCTACTAGGGCGTTTAGCTAATCCCCATTGTAGTCAACTGCTCAGGCACATTTGCGTTTGTTCAACACCCACAGGGCCCACCTGTGTTTTATACTGCCACTATGCTGAGCAGACTTTAGTTACAGTTTCTGGGAGAGAACCGTGTTATCTAGCGTGATCAACAATCTGAACAAGGCCAGCACGTTCAAGCCCTCGGTCACGATGACTTGTAACTTCATGCTAGTACAGCCATTGACGGCTTCAAAAGAGTTCAATCTACCCAATTTTATTCCCAAGGCCTGGGTCAACTCGTGGTATGGTTTTCAGGCACTTTCCAAAGGTACCACACGATGGGATCGTCTTCCTGACAAATCGGCCATAGTAATATTTGAAACTGTGAAATGTATTTTGTATTATTTACTTTTAATAAATAATATGACTCATTTTTTTAATAGCTGATTTCTTAAAATGTGCTTGACATGATTTTATAAGATGTTCAGGTGGTGTAATGGACTGTCACACGGAATGGTAAATCGGGGAGTCGAGTTCGAATTCCAGTCGGGTTGGTTGCATTTACTTACGCGCGAACGCCCTTTGGAAAGCTAAGAATCCAGCTACTTCCCCCAGTTATGGGTTAAATATTAGTACTTGTATCTTGCAAAATTGTTAATGCAATATTCTGTCGGAAAAAATACAATCCTAAATATGCTTCGGCTTTAAATAATCTATAAAATGTTGATAAACCATAAAAAATATACAGATTAAAGCCGTAATTTTATAAAGAAACGGTTCAAATAGACACACTTAAATTTATTTTATACTTTGTGAAACAATAGGCATGAATTAGGTGGGACTAAGGGTGGGACTGACAGACGACGGAAAGTATGACACAGTTATCTGAACGCGCTTCGGGATAGCGAAAATGCTTTACAGAAACAAAGTAAAGTATTAGGACAGAAATATTTCGATAGAAACAAAGAAAAGAGTGCTGGATAACTATGTTATATTTATCCTTCTATATAGCAGTGAATACTGGACAGTCTCCTTACAGATGAAGAAGAGACTAAAAGTAACAGAGATGTGGTTCTACAGACAGGTCCTGAGAATACCATGGACAGATCCTAGGAAGAATGGGGAAGTTCTAAAGAAAATGGAAACTAGAAAGATACTCGTACTTAAAATAGGAAAGAGTTGAAATTTTTTTTAACATAATGAGGAAGCACGGCTTGGAAAATTTAATACTCTCAGGGCGTATTGAGGGAAGAAATGGTAGAAAGAAACGGCAAGTAATTTACATAACTAGAATTGTTTTGCAACAAGCTAATGCGTGTTGAAATCGTCGTCGTATTTCGTATTGTTGAAGTTATCGCTAACATTTTTGTAGAGATTTACCAACTAAATTTCGTTCAATTTCGCAAATTCTAAAAACGTAAAGAAAATATTTACAAAAAAAAACAATATTGCATTTTTATTAAATAAGTATTTGTTATTTTAATCATTAAATTTTTTTTAAAATAGTGGGAGTATTTTGTATGTTAAATTATAAAAGTTTTAATTTTTCCAAAACGATGAAAATTTATTGTACTAAGCTACGCGCCTTACTAAAACCAACTGTACTTTGTACCCACCCCCACCTCCTTACCTGTTTGCATTTCTCCCCAAAATTTGATTTCGATCGTTTGACGTACGGCTATTTTAAAGGGTGTGGCGGGTGGACTAACAGATAGATAGATAGATAGATAGATAGATAGATAGATAGATAGATAGATAGATATGAAAAGATAGAGATAGATAGATGATAGATAGATAGATAGATAGATAGATAGATAGATAGATAGATAGAAAAGATAGATAGATAGATAGATAGATAGATAGATAGATAGATAGATATGAAAAGACTGAGATAGATAGATAGATATGAAAAGACTGAGATAGATAGATAGATAGATAGATAGATAGATAGATAGATAGATATGAAAAGACTGAGATAGATAGATAGATAGATAGATAGATAGATAGATAGATAGATAGATATGAAAAGACTGAGATAGATAGATAGATGGATGATAGATAGATAGATAGATAGA
Source organism: Acanthosepion pharaonis (assembly GCA_903632075.3). NCBI lineage: Eukaryota > Metazoa > Mollusca > Cephalopoda > Sepiida > Sepiidae > Acanthosepion > Acanthosepion pharaonis. Next base: position 3,712,281 of record CAHIKZ030004155.1, on the reverse strand, counting down.
TATGAACACAATGAGATAGATAGATGATGGGATAGATAGATAGATAGATAGATAGATAGATAGATAGATGAACACAGATAGATAGATATGAACACAGTGAGATAGATATGAACACACTGAGATAGATAGATAGACATAGATAGATAGATAGATAGATAGATAGATAGATGGATAGATAGATAGATAGATAGATATGAAAAGACTGAGATAGATGGATAGATAGATAGATAGATAGATAGATAGATAGATAGATATGAAAAAAGACTGAGATAGATAGATAGATAGATAGATAGATAGATAGATAGATAGATAGATAGATAGATATGAACACACTGAGATAGATATGAACACACTGAGATAGATATGAACACACTGAGATAGATAGATAGATAGATAGATAGATAGATAGATAGATAGATAGATAGATAGATAGAGTTTGTGTGTATGGATAGCAGAACAGGGACAAGGAGAGATATTGCCAGAATTTGCTTAGAGTTATAAGTTACAGAAAGTTGTGGAGAGCCATAATCGTCAACATTTTGAAGAGAAACAGTTAATAGATGATGATAATGATAATGATCGAAATTAGCCGAAGTCTAAATTTTTTTTCTGTTGCTTAAATATTGTATTCCTCATATCCAAAAGATCTATTCACTCTGACATTAACGCCTGCCTTCGTCACTAAAAACTGACATTTTTCTTTCATTATTTTCATTGCAACTCTATAGTAGAATTATTTATACTACATTGCTTTAACAAATACAAAGATTTTCTATAGAAAAATCATCAGCAATGAATTCTATTCTATCAGTAACATTTGAATGAATTCCAGACCACTTAGTCTCTTTTTCTTCATGACGTTCAATACATTTATATAGTGAAACCATTTAAAATCAATTTCAATAGTAAAATTATTAGTAATGCATTTATATTATACAGATAATAGATTCGTTCTAAAATGATTTCCATTGGTCAGAAATTTTCATTGGTTAGAAATTCAGACGAACACCCGTCTGAATTTCTGACCAATGAAAATCATTTTATTTTTTGTTTATCACTGTCAATCTGATACAAAATCATTAAAAATTAATTTATCTAATAAAATCATTCGCAATTAATTTACATTATTTGCATATTTCTAACTAATGAGTTTATTTATGTATTTATTTTATAACTTTACTCGTTATGCTTAGTGGATAGATATAGGATTATATATGTTCACCCTCCTCCCCAGTCTTTTGAACAGGTGTCATTTTAGAATAACTAATCTTGAAATTTATAAAGCTCCGTAAATTTCGAGATTAGTTATTCCAAAATTCGCTTGATTTTAATTCAATTTAATTTCTATAATTAAACTGAAGTTTTTAGCTTCTGTTTTTGAAACATGAGAACTCTTATGTACCGATGGAATCATATTTTTTTAAAAAAATAATTATAATTTAGGCTCTACTTGTGTACTGAGCACTGTTTTTTAAAAATAAAAACAAAAATACTAAGAACTTTAGATTATCAACCTAATGGTTCTTTCCTATTTTCTATATATTTGCACACACACACACACACACACACACACACACACACATATATATATATATATATATATATATATATATATATATATATATATATAATTTTTATCCCATTAATATTGCTTACCATAAAGCTTGACGATTAACAGTCTTTTCTTCCCTATTTTTGTATGCGCAACATACCAATTGTTTCTGAATTTAGACTTCTACTTCTACTAGATTAACTGACAACCAAGGCTACAAACTCCAAACTAATTCACTATTTAGCCCACAAATGTGAAGCGCCTGTGTCTATTTGCTTCAAGTACTGGTTGACTTTAAAATATATGTCATTTTTTTCTAGGGTGTGTCGAGGTAATCATTAAACCAAATAGAAATACTTCATGTATTTGTTTAAGAAATCCTCCTCGTCATATATGCAATAATTAAAGAAAGCAAAATTTTCCACGGATTTATTCAATAAATCTTGCTGGTTATATATGCAATTATTAGAGTGAATTAACATTTTCTTTTTTGTAGTTGTTTAATAAATCCTGGAGAGAAATGAAGTTTTAGTGTATTTTTATTTATTTATTTTTTTTACTTATACTGTCCTAAGCAAGGCAATAATCCCACAAAGACGCAAAGAGTTACTGGAAGTGAAAGAAAATGAGAAGACTTTAGTGATGAAAACATACAATAAAAGAACAGGTTTCAGGAAGACAGAAGATGTCGATTGGCATTGCATTAAATTTTTAAACAACGTAGGTGGCGGGGGAGCAGTAAACTGGAAGAGAGTTCCACAGGCGAGAAAGTACGAGAAAAATAACTATTAGAACATAACTTACGGTTACATCTAGCTATTTCAACATATTGTATTTCTAAATTCTTACCATTCTTATTACAACCACCATATTGCCTCAAGTCTCTATGTAGTCCTAATTCGTCCCCATATGTGTAATTTGTCGGGGGGGGGCATGAATTAACATCATTTAAAAATGTAACCAGAATGAATATTTACAATGAATAGAATTTATATAGAAGATACTAAACAAAATAATATTATTAATAAAAACAAAATTAAAAAAAAACACAATCCTTAAATGTGGCAGAAAAATCAGTTAAGTGGACGAAATTAATGCGGGATTAAGTAATTAATAACACTCATTCGACCAATGACTCACATACGCACTCATCCAAACACAAAAACAAATACGAAATACACACTCGAAAAACAAATAAGGTCCCGCATCTACCAGAGAACTGACATCTCTGTCACGTAACAAGGAAGAGGAGGGAGAATAAACTAAAGAAAGAGGGGACAAAAATAAAAGAAGCTAATGAGCATTCGTAACGGAAAGTTAATAAGAACAATTACAATTAAAGTATTTATAGAAAAGACACAGGGAAGCTAGATTAGGGCGCTGGGAAAATGATTGAAGTCAAGATGCCAGGTCAGGACAAATAACACTGCAGATTCTTTGAATTTTATTAAGAATCCCTAAATATACAGCAGGAGCACCAGACTATATATGCCTGCAATATTCTAAGCATGAACGAAAGGAAGACGTATAAATATACATACATTTTATTGTATTTTCTTACAGAAGTATATCGTTATTATATAATATAAATTATCTATGAAATATTATCAACTAACGTTGGCATCTGTTGATCGGTTTCTTAATACGTAACCAAGACCTAATTGTTGATTACGGCCGCGTATCCTGAAACTCTTTGGCATCTGCCGCAGCCCGGCATGTAAGTGAACACAAAATTTCATCCCATCCATCCATTCATCTATCCAGAGTTGAACCCAGTCTCTTTCCCCGTCTCTCCTTCATCTACATCTCTTCTTATTTTAAACTTCTTTTATGTGTACGAAACAGAGCTTCCATTCAGGAAGCCATCTCGAGTCGGAAGAGCGCGTGTCTTCCTCCGACTCACGACTCAACTGTAACTACGATTTTCTCTCTGATTTTTCATTTTTGATTCTCTGTTTCTTTTTTCTTTTCTTTTTTTTCACTTCTCTCTCTTCCCTTTTTCTTCTTTCTTTCTTTCTTTCTTTCTTTCTCTAACCTTCTTCTTTCATTTCTTTTGTCCTACATCTTCGCTACCCTTTTTTCTCCTCCCCTTCCTAAAGCCTCTCCTCCTTCATCCATAACGCCAACCATGAACCGTTCTCGATAACGATTGGTTGATTCCTCGGTTGTGTCTCTCTCGGATTGCACACGAGTGTAAGAGAAGAAAAAAGAGAGTGCGAGGAGGCGGGGGGGGGCTTCTTCGTATGTGTGTATGTGTGTGTGTGTCGTTTTGCTTTGTACAAATCGACCGCCAAGCTTATCTACTCTTAACCACTGTCACTGTCTCGAGAACCGCATCGTAGATCAATAAACACGCTACAACTGAAATTACTACAGCTACTACCTCAACTACAACTGCTATTACGACAGTGACTGCTACAGTTACTATAACCGGTTTACCTCAATTTTGACTACACTGCATTTAGTCGATTCAACGAGTAAAAATTTGTGGTATAATTTACTTGATTACTGCTTCAACGTCTCAACAGACAAAGATTCACCTGAAAATTCAAAAATTTCAATTGAGACTACAGGCATTACTACTAATTTTATTACTACAACTATTACTACCACTACTACTACTACTACTACTAATAATAATAATAATAATAATAATAATTACTGACATTGTATTTGTTTTTACTGTTGATATAACATTACAATGCGATCAATAAATCAGTATCCTGGTACGTCTCGTATTTAGCTGAATTATGGTCGGAAAATTTTCACTAAAAAAAGGGCACTACTGCTTAGGATCTGAAGGAATACTTTGAAATTTCTGAAACACATAAAAAGGAAAGAGGGCTTGGAGAATTTGACACTCGCAGGACATATGGGGAAGAGGGAAACTGTAATAAAGCTAAATAGCTTGTGAAAATAGATAGCAAAACAAGGACCGGGGGTCAGTGAAGGGAAAAACATGGCTTAGGATAGGAAGTTCTGGAGAGCCATGATAACCAATCTCCTACAGAGAAACTCTACATAAAGAGAAGAATAATGATGTGTGATTAATGGTTAACTGTATTTACAAAGAAAGGAGATCATGTTGAAAAATAAAATTATGTAAAATAAACGGATTTTTCATCATTAGGCTCCGGATTTACTGATACACCGACGTACTTTCTATGTCTCTTCAATAGATGTGAGATGGTACATGATAAGGATTTGCTTGTTGGTTTTATAAAGTCCATAATGGAACCGCTAATTAAGAAAAAAGAAAACATTATGTTTAAGGCTACATATATACACACACGTGTAAATACATGTAGAAGAGGGTGGTTTTCTAATCATATATGTACTTAGCTGAATTTTGATCTGATATTTTCACTCGTTTATATTTAATCTTTGGGATTAATATTCGCTAGTGAATGAAGTGCAATGATAATGACTTATTTTGTGTCGATTGATTCGTTTTCCACGGACTACCAACCCTTTGCAGGTTATTTAAAGACAGAAAATACCTTTTCTTTTTTTATATTGTAAAAATTGCGATGGAGAAATAATAACGATTTATGGATACAAGTGTTACTAATTAGCTGAGGGGGAAGAGATGGATTCATGCCTTTTCCAAATGTATTTACGCATAAGGAAATATAACGAACCCCACTGGAACTGAAACTCGGATCTCCGATTGACCATTCCGAACCATTATCCCTTACACTACCCGCACATCCAAGCTTATAGCACCTAGTATTCTAAAATTGTCACCCATCTAGGTACTGATCAGGATCGACGTTACTTAACTTTAGTAATCGTACGAGAAGCGCTGTTTCAAAGTGATATAGCCGTGCGCCTTGACGAGGAAGGAAATTATGCTAAAAATAAAGACATTTTATGCATTTTTTCAGTATTAGGTCGCATCTTTATGGCTATTCTTAAATAGTTTTGTAATGTCTGCTACACTGAAACGAGTGTATGTGTTTCTGGGGCCTGGTATCGGCATTTAAAGCGAATGTCGTAACAGCTGAGAATTGGTAAAATGTCGAAAAGATTTTAAGAAATCTTTTCTCTGATTTTTTTTTTAATAAGAATAATGTCAAAACGCCATCTTTTTAACGGTGTTAATATTCCAGGTAATATTTGGTAAAATGGTAAAAAAAAATATTAGATTAAACAAAGGACAAAAGATAAATTCTGAGCCAAGTAATAGATAATTGTTAAATAGCCGAATTCTATCTTCAAGACGAACGGTTTATACTAAACTCTATGAGGGAAATTGTAAATATATCTAAGAATTCTATTAATCATCTACAAGTGCCAAAACGTATTTGAACTCAGTAATCATATCTTAAAATACACCTTCACGCATTCATTGGATCACGATGACAAATCCAATGTATTTTGTAGCTAAATCTGAAGACAGCTACTGCGCTTACAATATCACGTGATTCCCACAACTGACAATCTCAGCGCTATGACAGCTGTTAGCCTTGTAAGATATTGCATCTTGTGACACAAATATTGTTATAAAGTTTAACAATGAAATGACCGAAGCAAATACTCGGTTCTAATTAGAGAGCAGCTTTTGGCATAAAACAGACATTATTAACGTTAGTTTTAGGAATATATCTTAGATTAGACATCGGACTTAAACCTCAAGGTCTGTGGCTCGAATACCTTTCACCCATTTTATGTAAAAAAAAAAATAGGTATAGCCTTGTAGGGGGATATTATTACATGTGATGTGTGCTTGATTTGACGGCGTGTAAAAGAAATATATCCTCCATACATTTATATTATTCTTCATCAAAATGAACAGGAAAGCATAAATACAAAATTGAGAAAAGACAAAGAGTAATTTGGTTGATAAACAATTTTCATTATATTGTAAAAGGGTTTACAATCGCGTAGAATTTTGATTGAAATCTTGTAGTTTGTTGAATTAACGTTTAACTAAAATCATGTGTGTGTTTGATTCATGCTTGCAAGTTTAACTCAGAAGTTTTTGATTAAAGTTTCCAAAAGCAGAATATATCAGCAACATTTTTAATTAAAAATTAAACTGTTTGTTTAAAACAACAAATTTACAGCTTTATTTGTCTATAAAGAAACATAAACATCTAAAATCAAACGAGGATATATCGAAATGTACGTTTAACAGAATTATAGTTTCTGTCACAATTTCTGGAGCTAGAAGCTGTCATGAATTAAACTATTTACATGTGGACTATTATCTTTATGTTTGTTGTTGTTATCACAACGTTTCGACCGTTGTGCCCTCCGGCCTTCATCAGGTGTATACCGATCTGGGTAACCTACAGGGAACACTGAACTGAACCCTTTATTCAATCTACGAGGATCATCTGTTCTAGTTCCTCTAACCATGTCTAGGAATGTCTCGTCTAGTTCTTATTTTTAGTACTGCTCAGTTATTGCTCGCTCTGTAGGTTACCTATATCGATATATTATTGGAATTCTGAACTGAACCCTTTATTTAATCTATGAGGGTAAACTGTTCTCGTTCTGCAGCACATATCCAGGTATATCTCGTCTAGTTCATATTTTTAGTACTGCTCGGTTATTGCTCGCCCTTTTTCCACTGAATTCAAATACACACTGCCCGGACCAGGGATTGAACTCAAAATCACTATGTCACAAAATTCACGAACCAATAATTTAATCCATTAGACTGTCGTACACGGACAATGTATGTATTCTACATATTCAGTTATAAATAAATAAATAAATAACTCTTTGATAATAGCTATGTTATTGTTTTTGAATAAATAATTCATTTTCTACAGCTTATTAGCTCTTTGAAGGTTATTTAAAGCCAGAAAATATTTTTACATTGTAAGAACTTTTTTTTAAATAAAAATTGTATAATGATTACTAATTAATCAATAGCGGAAAGGGGAAAGGTGGGTTCATGCGTTTCCAAAGGGTATTTGCGCGTAAGTAAATATAAGGAATCCCACAGGAATTGGAACACTGCTCTCCGATGTACAATTACAAGCATTTAATCATTGCACATCCCATACACCAAAACTTACGGCACCTGGTATTCCCCAAGCGGGCACTGCTCGAGGTACTAACCAGGCTCAACGTTGCTTAACTTTGGTCATCGTAGAGGAACCGGTGTTTCAATGCGATATAGCCGTAAGGCTAGTTAGTAGATTAGTTGAAAACCGCTTATATATATATATATATATATATATATATATATATATATATATATATATAATTTATTTTTAGGATATTAAAACAAAAGCATGTTAAAAATCGCTACATAATTGCAGTTATATTTTAACACTACAAATGTGTCTCCTCGGACTTTGGTAAACTCCTGGCCAGTAGTTTGCCATCGCCCGAGGAGACATATATATATTCTGGTGCCCCCGCTGTTCATCTCGGGGTTCTAGACAAAATCCAAAGACGGATATGCAATGTGATCGGTCCTAACTTGGCATCTCGATTCCAGTCACTTGCTCACAGACGGGATGTAGCTTCCCTCTGTCTTTTTTATAAATATTTTCATGGCATCTTTTCTGACGAGCTATTTTCCCTGGTGCTCCGACTGCATGAATTTAAGCGTGCTGCTAGGTTGGTATCTCGGTCCCACCCTTTTACTGTTGAAACAGTTAAATATAACCGCATCTTCTACTCCAACAGCTTCTTCTCGACAGTGGAACTCCCTTCCTCTTACTTGCTTCCCTGGTAACTAAACCTCTTAAAAACTTTAAATGTAATGTCAATTGACATCTTCTGATGTCTTGATCCCCGTTCTTTTTACCCTCCTCCGTTCTTCCTTTTTATCGTCCCCACCCTTTTATACACAGCATTTTCTCTTACTTTCACTCTCTGTAGCTCTTTGCGTACTAGTGGTACTGTTTTTCATGATGACGGTCGTCTTTGAGTATAGAATCCAGAGGTTAGCAGTGAATATTTCGAAGACAGAAGGAAAGCGTTGTTCAGGTTAGGAGTGGATATTTTGGTAAAAGTAGCAGAGCGTAGTTCTTCCTTCTGTTTCTCTTCGCATGACAAGCTGGAACTGGACATTCGGGTAGAGTAAACAAAATGGCCGCCTTTATACACGACGGATTGAATATTCTACGTCTTCTGATTGGTTAACCTTCTATTGGTGGACTATAAAGTGAGTCAAGGCATTTGGACTAACTCACTAGTATACATACACAAAAAACAGCAACAGGTACTACCGCCTTGCTTGGGGTGAAATGCTTATAAAAAATGTATGTATATAAATTCTCTATTCACAAAATCTACGGTTACGTATTTTAAGACGTGATGCTCTAAAAATATATGACTACTTTTCAAAAAGGTAAATCAATATGCGGATGGCGTAATGGTTAACAATCCTCTGTGATGGTAATGGGTGTCGTCAGCAAAGCAAGGAACTAATCATGTAGTTCCCCTTGTTCGCTGATCAATGTCACCCATATGCAAATTGAATGTTCAGTTGATGGACGTACCGAACACGTGTTCTAGAAGAAATCTGCACCTTGCTACCTGACCCACACGACCCAGGGATGGCTGGCCAAGAATTTTAACGGTCATGTTGTCCTTAGTATTTGGCCTCCTACATCTCCCAATTTGAACCGCTTGTGATCATCTGTGCCTGCCATGTTGCCGAGAGGGAGAACAATCACCAGACACACGATACCAATGACTCGTTGAAGGCGGTCATCGTGAAAATGATGGCTGACATGAACGAAAACCACCTGATCCGGGCATCCAGTCGCTCTTATGGCTACATCGTGATCACTCTCGAGGCTGAGAGTGATTCTACTGAATAACTGTTTTTTCTTTTCTTTTTACCTAATTTGAACATGTGTACAAACCTTTCTGAAAATATAGTTTTTTTTTTATCGAATATCTTTGTTTACAGCTTTCTCTTGATTTTTTGGCATATCCTACACACATACATATATATATATATATGTGTGTGTGTGTGTGTGTGTGTGTGTTTGTGTTTTGGGAGCATGTCGTTATTAAGGCATGTGTTATTAAAGACTACGGAACTCTTCCACTTGATGATCTTCTTCTCAGTTTTTTCTTGCTTCCTCGCAAGTTTTCTTAATGCTCGGGTTCAGGTTGTTAAATTAAGATCCCAGCCGATAGTTTTCTGCTGAGCACTTTCGGTTGTCCTCAACTTCATCATGGCGTTTGTTTTTGTTTGTAGACATGTTATTAGTTGTTTTATTTTTATACAGTGTAACCCGGATATAAGAAAAACCCGGATATAAGAGAGATTTTCTCTGGTCCCAAATAAGAGCCTGTGTAAATGTATACATATAGACCAAACCTGGATATAAGAGACTTCTTCTCCGGTCCCGACAACTCTCTTATATCCGGGTTACATTGTAGACAATATTAGACGGTATTGTTGGGTTAGTTCATTATTGGTAAGGAGGAGATTGGTGCTTTTTTATTGGATGATTAGTTATTAAATATGTTTAGTATGTTTCTGCTAGTATTAAATGCTATTTTATTTATGTTGGTATTTTGTTTTTTGATGTAGATCGCTTCCAGAATTTGTAGTCATTTTTTGCATTTGTTTTAAAGAGGATTTTTGCGTTGTTAATTAAGATTTGTGTGTGTGTGTGTGTGTGTGAAATAACCCACAGTGTGTGCTGATGGCAATTATAAAATAGTGTTCAATGTAAAAAGCTAAACTTTTATTAAGGACCAAATTGATCCCGACAATTCCTACGCGGGTGAAACTCAGTGTTACGTTGAACGGTGAGGAACAAAGGTATATTTATTCTTAGTTATTCTTTTTATCTATCTATCTATCTATATATCTATATATCTATATATATATATATATATATATATATATATATTGTGTACTATATAATAGTAGGACAGACTGGGTTCTATAGTCTTTGATGGCAACTGGTCTATCGCAGAGAGAAATGGCAACCTACTGCTAGAAAAATTATGCCTCGTCAGTCATGTATCGAAAGATATTGACTTTTGTTTTGGTTTGGTGTGATTTGTTTAGCGGCATATCAATAATTTATGGGTCATGTGATGCCGAAATTTAATTTTCTTGGGAGCTTTGGTAATTTATTTTCATAAATTACTTCCTGGTATTTTGTGTGTGTGTGTGTGTGTGTGTGTGTGTGTGTGTGTGTGTGTGTGTGTGTGTGTGTGTGTGTGTGTGTGTGTTTTTGCAAAATCTATTGCTGGTAATTTTTTTAGTATGAAAATATATTTTTATACTTTAATAGTGTTTTGACCCTAGTTTTGGGATTCACTATTTGTCCATAGATGGGACCCTAACAGGTGCTACCACCTCTGGTCGGTGTGGACCTGGTAACAACAGCAATTAAGAGGTGATTCCACGCTCCTCAAAACCTCCCGATCAAAGGCCTCGCTGCTGGACGTAGTTTATCATCATACCCAGGTCAATTAACTTATTTAGTTTAGGAAGCAAGAATTAAAACTGGATGATTTTCTTTTATACATAAAAGTAAATATATATATATATATATATATATATATATATATATATATATATATATATATATATATATATAGTACTAACTCACGCGTGTGTTTGTGTGTGTCTGTGTGTGTATGTGTGTTCTACTATATTCGTGATCAAACCTGAGCACCGGTTGAATTGTCGGGTATTTTCTCCTTCCTGAAATGGTGGATATAGTGACATCGTCTGGCAAAAAACGAATTACAACCACTGTAATATCTGACAGACCATCTACTACCACTATCACCACGCCTACGCCTGACCTACCCGTAAAATACGTACATTGACGATTACTAATACAGCTACCATGACTGCTACTATCGATACTTATTTTATACGACATTATTTCTAATTTTTTTCTTCCACAAGAGCTTGTGTAGAAAACAGAGTTAAAATTTTCATTTAATAACAACTATAGCTTTCGAGTTCGAATCTAAACATGGCTATTTGGTCTGAAAGCCAACCAGTGAATACTTACTCCGATTGGAGTGTCTAACTTTGCGTAAAGTCTCCGTTATTTTTTTTTTTTTTCCTATGCAAATATCTGCTAGTAATGTATCGAGTGATAACATTACTACTGTAACTACTTTTACTGCATGTCGTTTCCATCACGCGTCTTTCACGCATATAATTAATCGAAGATTTATCGCAACAACTGGCTATTGTGCGGCTCAGAGTCAACAGCTCGGTAAATACAACGTTGGGCTTATGGCACAAGGCTTTTGGTTCGAATGCTGCCAGGAAAAAAAAGAACGAAAGAAACTAAACTAAGGCCTTTGCCTTTTTCAGTGCCGTAATAAGAGTATTGAACTGTTACGTGTTATCTGTCCTCCTATATGGTAGTGAATGTTGGACAATCTCCTCAACGAGGAAGAAGAGAATGGAAGCAACAGAAATCTGGTTCTACAGAAGGATACAATGGACCGAATGTGTGAACAACGACACTTTAGAAAGTGAGGAAAGAGGGCTTGGAAAATCTGGTATTCTCAGGACTGAAGGCAAGAGGGACAGAGGAAAACAATGCATAACATAGTGAGCTTGAGTAAATGGATGGTGGGACAAGGTTTAGGAGAAATAACAAAAAGACAACATTTATTAAGCTACAAAGGAAATTGTGGAGAGCCGTGATCACCTATATCCTGAAGGGACAGCAAATAACGAAAAAGAAGGAGAATCTACATCCACGGTCAGAGTCTGATTTAGGTCTTAAGTGGCATCTGGGCTGATAAAATTTGTGGGTGCCTTCACGACACATTATAATTTTTGACTTACCCTCGTAGTTTTAAAAATCAACAAAATCGCTAAAAATGGTGATTCTCATAAAAATGTTATTGCCACCAAAACATTGTATATATATATATATATATATATATATATATATATATATAGATAAAATATAGTTTTAATGTATTAATTTATGGGTTAAAGTGCTCAGTATCAGGGATAGAGCGTATGTAAATATAAAAGTGGACACTGAAGTCAACGCTCAGAGGCGACAGTCTGATTCATGCTTATACACAATCATCAGGTCATGCCAATCGTCAGGTTCGATCACTTTTAAATTAAATGTTACGTACAGAGGAATTATACTCCATTTGTTTTAATTTTACCTGTTTCTCTCTCTCTCTCGCTCTCTCTCTCTCTTTCTCTCTCTCTCTCTCTGTGATATGATATGACACCTATCACTAGCAGAGAGAAATGAGAAAATATGTCTGTTTTCTTTTATGAGATGTTCAATGAGAAACTGTCTGTATATATACCGTATTTGAGAGAGACTAACACGCCCCACTTTTCCCCAAAAGAATGGCTAAAAATAGCCTTGTGTCTAATATGCGAAGTTGAAGCCTTAGACTACTTGTATCCTTAATACTCACGAGCGTGGGGTATAATTCTACTTCAGATGCTCACTTCTACCTAGCCCCACACCATAATGTTATTTACTCAAACAACATTATTATTATTATTATTATTATTATTATTATTATTATTATTATTATTATTTCCTTTGATTTCTGGTGTGTACACATTTCTTTCCGCGTCCCGAGCAGAGACCTAAGGTTAGAAATGGTATCATGACATTTTCCACTGACAAATTAAAAAAAAAAGCACACACGCACATATAAAGCCCTTCGTAAGATGTGGGCTGTACTCGTGAGAATAATGTTTTGTATTTCTTTAAGACATGGGCTTCCAGGAATCCCTTCAATGATTCTACTAGAATCTTTTCAAATCAATCCGAGGGCTCCAACTACAACAGGGATTGTTAATGTGCCACATTTTTGAGATTATTATTATTATTGATGTAGTAAGAATTGTCCCTACATCCTAACCAAGGACTTCAAGGGATAAGTTTTTGCATAAGAAGATGCAAGAAATCAGGAGAAAAGATATATGTGGTCACTGTATGAAAAGAAATTTACGCAAGATGTGAGAAATACCCATGATCATGAATTCATGCAATTAATATGTTTTGAAACTCATTTATTATTATTATTATTATTATTATTATTATTATTATTATTATTATTATGACTATTTCCTTTGATTTCTGCTGTGTACTCATTTCTTTCCGGGTCCCAACCAGAGAAATTAAGAAAAAACATATATTTTTACACAGATGAAGCCCTTCGTTGGGCTGTACTCGTGAGAACAATTGTTTGTATTTCTTTAAGGCATTTGCTACCACGAATCCCTTCAATGAGTCTATTGGGATCTTTTCCAGTCAATCCGAGGGCTCCAACTACAATAGGGTTTGTTGATGTTCTCAAGTGCCACATTTTGGAAATTTCGATTTCATTATTATTATTATTATTATTATTTTTATTATTATTATTATTATGTGGTATCATCTTGACAGAAAGTCAATTTAAGTGCCTAAATTACAAAGTCACCTCCGGAGTCTATGAGTAGGAAAACCACTGTGATGGAGTTACTATGCACATTTAGGACTTTTTGTTTAGATGCAGAGGGTTTCGCGGATGATATATGCAGTTCAGCATAAAGCAATCTTTTGTAGCTCTGAGGTGCTGACGTGTCCAAGAATTTCATAAATATTCATCAGGTTAACTGAAAAGTCAATTTAAATCATGGCTGATGCTAAGTGACGCAATTTAATGCCTAATAAACAGTAAATGATCTTGTTGAATTATATTTCATGATGTAAGTAATATGTATACTATTTAAGTATATTATGTATTTTAAATAAATTTTAACTGTTATCTTTTAATTTTCTAACATTTTTATAGTCATGTATGGTGTCTTGGGAAAGAAGTAATTCTTTTAGGAACGGAGATATTTGAAAAATCCGTGGTGCAGATTTGTTTTGATAAAAATTGATATCGGCACTCTCGTGAATTTTTAAATTACTTCCTCTTTTAATAAATATGAGGTTCTTTACATCAAAGTTGTGGTTGAATTTATTTCTATATATGACTAATGCATTTGATAAATCGTTGCCTATAAGATCCTTTTTTGTGTACATGTTTATTCTTTAATTTTGCAAGTTTCCCCAATATATATATATATATATATGCGTCATATTACAACACCGATAAATCAAGGCAAGATAACCTTTTTAAATCGTCAGTCTGAGGTATTGGCTGATGTCTGTTTATTCTTCTCATCCATAAAATCATATCCAAGATTTTTATAATCTCAAATTTATTCGTAACTTTTCAAGACTTCTATCAAATCCGATAAACCTATCGAAATACCAGAATATGGCATTGCTAAGTAAATTCATGCAACTTAACTGTATGGGGAGTTTCCGCTTGTTTGAAAAAAAATATATGCCTTAGTCGGATTTTACAATGCGAGGCATAGAAAATGTTATGCAGAGGTCGATAAAACATTTGCTTTCGTCTTACGACCTTAAGTCCGCGATAGATGAATGAAATAAAACGCTATTATAAAAAAAATATCAGGTAGAGTCTGTTTTTGTTTATCAAATTTATTCCTGGGGCTGGGAAAATTTTTCACGTAATAAATGTTCTTGTTACCTATTTACTATATGGTTTACCTCTCATAGTAACAATTACCATTTGTAACCGCTCGATGGAAGACTACAATTATTATTTTATTATTAATGCCCGAATTAGAAAATTATGTTTATACCTTGAAAATACCAAAACTAACTTTCCCTAAGAAATATATATTTACTTCTTCTTGTCGTATTTTTATTAGAATCTTAAGCTACTAACACACACACACACACTTATATATATATATATATATATATATATATATATATATATATATATATATGTATATATAGTCATCCACAGACAGACTGTTTCGCTGTATCACAGCTCTTCAGTGTGGCTAGACGTCCGATTTATATATATATATATATATATATATATATATATATATATATATATATATACATACATACAGTGGTGACATCTTACCGGTTCGCTAAGCGAACCGGGTGTTGAATTATCCGAAAATAATCTCATATATTAATAGCTGATGGTCTAGATAAAATGTTAGTTACGTTACGCTCGTGTGCGTGTTTAGTGAAATTTTAATCTGACCGTGTTTGGAAAACTCAAGATGCATACGTAAAACAAATATAAAACTAAAACCATCCTTGATAATGGCTAAAAGTATAACCGAAATTGTTCGGACATGCAGAACATTCTAACAATGTCTATGTATTTATAACAAAGGGAAAGGCAATTTATTGACATTCTGATTTGCTAAAGTTATTTAATGATCAGAACAATTCAGTTCTCCTAATGGTCTTTAATTGCTTGGATATGAAAAGAAGAAGAAATATCCTTGATACAGTATGTCTCTGTCGCCCAAGATCGGAATGCTTTCCAAGTGCTATAACGTCTGACCCGTTTGCAACCGATTCGATATTCTTAGACGGCAATTTTGTTTTACGAATAAACTCTTCCTCGCCATTCTTTCTTTATCTCTCTCTCTCTCTCTCTCTCTCTCTCTCTCTCTCTCTCTCTCTCTGTGTGTTTCAGCTCTTTTCAATACATCGCCCTTCCCCCACTTTATTCCTCTAATGATGTCCGGCATTCCGAGATTAATTTTTTTTTAATCCACAATTCGATATCTTTGTTATTTTTTTTTCTCTCATTTCGACCGAAAGTTTCTTCACTTTTCCTAAGCTTGGGTCCCTTTGTTTTTTTAACGTTGCTCAGGACTTTTATTTTATTCTGAAGCCAGCAGAATATAACATATTCTAGAGAAAAGCTGAAAAACGTTCCGACGGAATCTTTTCAAAGAAATGGTGGCACCTCGGTGATATTATATAATTCTGTGGAAAGCCATGATTACTTACGTCCTGAAAAGACATGCCATTTTTTAAAATATATTTTCTGCAACTCCCGATTATGCTAATAATGGTCCATCGTATAGGAATTTGTTTTTTTTATTTGTCTGTTTTTTTTATTTGTTTGGTTTTTTTTTGTTTGTTTGTTTGTTTTTTTTTTTTTTTTTTTTTGTTTTTTGTATGTACTGGTTACGTTTAATTCGCTCCGAGTAGCTATTTAACTTTGTAACACAACCTGAAGCCTCAAAATAGTTCGCTAATCCTTTGAAGTTTCTGGTATTATATCAAGAACTAATGGAATTTATTTATTATTTATTATTCTAATTAACGCATCTAAGTCTGAACTCATTTATTATTGCAGTAGAAAAAACAGCCTCGTTTTCATTTAGAGCCGAACGCAACGAATGAAATAAAATGAATTAGTCGAAGCACAATTTGAAAGAGGCAGACGATAAAGAAAAGATTTTTCCGCGATACTGTTCACATTTGTTTTTAAAAAAAAGACGTTTTGTATTTGATTTCCGGTGAATGATGGACATTTGATTGTTACATTCTTCTTCTTCTTCTTCTTCTTCTTCTTCTTCTTCTTCTCCAGTCTCTTCAGGTTGTAGGTGATCATGACTCTCCACAATTTCCTATTCTTTCTAGATCTCAAAGATGATATTTCCGTTACTGTCTCCCTAAAATGCATGTTCAGACATGTATTTAAGCAAGCTCATTTCGTAAGTTACTAGTTGTTTCCCTTGCCTTGTGAATATCAATTTCACCAAGCCCTCTTTCCTCAGTATATATACCAGGAACTTCAAATGATTTCTGATCCAAAGCACAAGTGTCTTTTTTGTTTCTGTTTTCCTCAAGACTTCATCATTGCTCACATTTTCAGTGCATGCTATGCTCAGTATCATTCTGTAAATTCACATCACTGTTCTCTCAAATCTCATGTTCATCTGTGAGGAAACTGTCCATCATTCACTGCCATATAGAAAAATTGATATGATGCAACAGTCCAGTATCCTTTTCTTTGTTCCTAACGAAAATGTCCTGTTTCTTAATTATTGTTTAGCTTTTGGAAGGTATTTTGTTCTATTCCAATGCACATTTGGGTTTTCGCGTCTGTACTCAGATATTTAAATTTCTCTCTTTACATGATCTGGACGTTGCTCTTATCTTGTCCTGTGATGTCTGCTAACGACTATACATTCTTTTGTAATCCGTCATACGTACATAATACAAGTAATAACAGAAAGTCTTCAATGTAAAATAATAAAGTATTTAATTACCAAACGCAGTTAAAATACATTAACAAAGATGTAAAGAATCAAAGGAAAGATTATTGATTACTTATTAGTTAATACACGATTGCATAGAGCTGCTACGAAAAGTAGTAATTTGTCTTGAAACACGTAACACTCGACTTCAACGTCCGGGTTAACACAATAGTCAACACGTTATTATAACCACCCAGACAGTGGCATATCTCTATTTATAATAAATGGCTGTCTACATTTTTATTTTCTAGAGATTCACGTTCCTTAGTCAATTTACTACCTTGTCTTAGAGGCCCAGAACCAAAACGGAAATGTGAAACAATATGATTTTATATTTCAATAAAAACTTTAAAATATTGTTATAGAATGCAAGGTCCATGCCAGGATGGTCAGAATATACCTCGAAGACGCGGTATTCTGTGATGATTGACTTTGTGTGGGTTTTGGATCTGTCCAAAACGGCGCGAAGTCAACAGAGGAATTTTGAAATGTCGATACGCTTCACACACCCAGTTTCGAGAGACGGGCTATGACCATACGCAAGACAGACTAAGACCACAAGTTCGAGAGACAGGCTAATACCAAAGGAGGAGAGACGCTGAGCCAACGAGCGTCAAACGTTCCCTTGGAGTTGTTCCCCCGCTGCCGCTTAGAATCCAAGCTGCCAAGTTGGCCCCTCTCCTCTAGGAAAAAGAGTCCGTAAAAGAAACAGTCTTGTCTTTTTGTTAATACCATTTATGCAGTAGCGTTGGGTTCCAATGACGACACGGAACTCAACAGATTCTTTATGGTATCGTGACACAAAAAGCAAGAATTTATTGACTAAAACTTAGCTTAGACCCTCTCAGGAAAACAATTGTGGAAATCCGGGAAAGAAGATTAGGTTGCACCAATTTTCCAAGTAGAAATCGCATAACTACCTTAAAAACCAGCATTTTAAATATTAGTCGAATATATGACTGACACTGGCCCGCGTAAAATGGTCCTGGAGTACAGCATCTTCATTTAGTGCAGTGTTTGTCAATCTTTACTTCCTTGTGGTCCATTTTTGGGGTCAACAAAATTTCAAGCACACATATGCACCAATAAAAATTCCATGTAACAGGAAATATTTACAAAATCAAAATGTAGTAGAAAATACTTATTTAAATAATTCTGAATTATTTGCCTTTAAAAATAAAGTAAAACATATTCTGTTTTCATCATTTTACACCAGTAGAAAACATAGAATTTCAAAACCCACCTATTTTCCTTGCGCCAAAATCTAGGCCCATTTTAAAAAAATTATCAGACTCTATTTGTGGACCTAAGAGCCCAAGATGAAAATCACTGATGTAGCGTCGCTTGGTCAAAAATAGGCTGAGGAAGTTTACCTATCTCCAGGCATGAGAACAGTCACGTTACACTCTTCAGGTGGTTTGCCTTGGACGTTGTATTTAATCTCGCCCCCTTCATTGCTGGCCGGTATGTTTCCTTCATGGAAGTCATACACCCATAGATGCCGTGTTAACATCACCATACGGCAAGTAGCACTGTGTTAGACGAAAAGGCTAGCAAAGAAAAATAATCTTCATTGTTGTTTCTGTTTCTACCCCACCCCTGCCAGAAATTTTGGGTTTGTTTGTATAGAAAATGAATCAGTTTGTTATAATCATTTCAAGATGTTAATTATTGGATATTAAATAATTAAATAATTATTGATTTATTATTAGCAACTGCATAAGCGACGCCATTGAGACAGTGTCGATGGCAGAAACGACGATTAACCAACTTAACGAGCTTGCATGAATGGATGACACAAGGACAGAGATGGGTGGTAAAAAGACAACGGCTATTTAGGGCAACAAATGACAGGAGGTTGTAGAGAGACATGATCGAAATTAAGTATCGGCAAGTATTATTTAGTACACCTTTGTTTGTATTCTATCTAATTTTAGCCCGGATGTCTTTTCGGCATTTTCAATTCTTCCTCGATTTTACGATTCTTCCAGTCATTTTGCAAGATTGTTTGGGACAGTTTCATACAATGTTGCAAAGGAAAGAAAGGACTAACTATTACTTATAAGAAGACAGAATGTATAGGTGTTAGCACCGGAATGAGATGAATTGGTGACGTCAAAAGAGAATATATTCGAAGACAGGTTGCAGTAAAAAACGATGCCTTAAAAAAAGATAAACAAGGTATTAAGAAACAGGAAAATATTTTTGAGACAAAGAAAACTTGCAGAACTGTGATGCAATACAAGTGATAAAGCAACAATTTCCACACACACAAAAGAAAGGAAATATATATATATATATATATATATATATATATATATATATATATATATATATATATATATATATATATGTCTCGCTTCTTTCTTATGTGTGTGGAAATTGTTGAAACACGTAACACTCGACTTCAACGTCCGGGTTAACACAATAGTCAACACGTTATTATAACCACCCAGACAGTGGCATATCTCTATTTATAATAAATGGCTGTCTACATTTTTATTTTCTAGAGATTCACGTTCAAACTCCGGTGTCTGCAGTGACACTTTTCATTCATATATGATACATTCTATCTTCTTTCATTTTATAATCTGTCCTATATATATATATATATATATATATATATATATATATATATATATATATGTCTCCTTCCTTTCTTATGTGTGTGTGGAAATTGTTGCTTTATAGGCCACCTTGTATTGCATCACAGTTCTGCAAGTTTTCTTTGTCTCAAAAATATTTTTCCTGTTTCTTAATACCTTGTTTATCTTTTGTAAGGCATCGTTTCTTACTGCAAACCGTCTTCGAATATATGAATCACATCTCAAGTCGTTTCTTAAACCGCTTCCTAGATGGTTAAATTTCTCTCTTTTGACGTCACCAATTCATAAAGCTCATCTCGGGTGCTAACACCTATATATATATATATATATATATATATATATATATATATATATATATATTTCTCGCCGGCTATATATATATATATTCTCGCCAGCTATATATATATATATATATATATATATATATATATATATATATATCTTCTTATGTGTGTGTGGAGTTGCTATATATATATATATATTTTTTCTTTGTTTCATATTTTCCTGTTATATATATATATATATATATATATATATATATATATATCCTTCCTTTCTTATGTATATATATATTGCATCATTCTGCATATATTTTCCTGTTATATATATATATATATATATATATATATATATATATATATATATATATGTATCGCTTCCTTTCTTATGTGTGTGTGGAAATTGTTGCTTTACAGGCCACCTAGTATTGCATCACAGTTCTGCAAGTTTTCTTTGTTTCCAAAATATTTTCCTGTTATATATATATATATATATATATATATATATATATATATATATATATATATATGTGTCTTCCTTTCTTATGTGTGTGTGGAAATTGTTGCTTTACAGGCCACCTAGTATTGCATCACAGTTCTGCAAGTTTTTCTTTGTTTCCAAAATATTTTCCTGTTATATATATATATATATATACATATATATATATATATATGTATCGCTTCCTTTCTTATGTGTGTGTGGAAATTGTTGCTTTACAGGCCACCTAGTATTGCATCACAGTTCTGCAAGTTTTTCTTTGTTTCCAAAATATTTTCCTGTTATATATATATATATATATATATATATATATATATATATATCTGCGAGCATACCCGTCTACTAGAGGCTCGCTCAGGCACATTTGTGTTTGCTCGACTGTGGTTTATACTGCAACTATCCTGAGCAGACCTTATTTACAGTTTCTGGGAGAGAGAGAGAGAGAGAGAGAGAGAGAGAGAGAGAGATATTATCTCGCGTGATCAACAATCGGAAAAAGGCCAGCATGCTCATGATGACATCGTGTTAGCACAGCTATCAACAAGAGTTCCGTCTACCCAATTTCACACACAAGGCTTGGTTCAACCCGTTTTCAGGCACTTTCCAAAGGTGCTGCACACTGGGATCCACCTCGATCCAGCCCTCTAACATCGACCAACATGGTTAGAAAGCGAATGTTCTAACCACTCGGCCACGCGCCATAATATATATATATATTATAATGAATCATTCATACAAAAAGTATGGCGAATTCACTTTGCGCACTAACCACTCGAATTCACTTAACGCACTAACCACACGATGAATTCTATGATCCTTGTTTTTTTTAAATTATAAACTGTATTAGGTATATATACAAACTTTATTAGAGACGTCTTGTTTGTATAAGTGATTTCTTTTCTGACGTAAATTGTATGAGAACTGTCTGAATATTCTATATATCCGAGCGCTTTCGGCCATTCTATTAGCCATTATCAAGGATCTTTGTTTTTTTAACTGAATCTATAGATTTTTCTATATGTATCTGGAGTGATGGGAACGTCTTTTTTATTATTATTATTTTCCAAAAACCTGGATGAAATTATATTTGTATTTTCTACGAGTATGTTGCGGATGTCATATACTCGTCTTTTCGGATAAGTTGTCACACATATGGATCAATCTAGTTGCTCCATAAATCTCTGACGCATGAAATCTTCCCGATTGTCTTGCTGTAGGCAATCCCACCTTCACCAGACTTTATTAGCTATAGCTTATGGTTTTAGCCTAATTCGCGGTCTTATTGTCTCTCTTTCCCGCGTCAAGAATTAACGCCAGTCCTACTGACAGAAAAGGATTACTCTAGAAACATTGCTAATGTTTCATTATACAAATTTATTTTATGTGATTTTACTGAAGTAATTCATTGAAAATCAAGAATAAGTCGCGTCAGATCAAGACTCCCCACCCCCAAAATAAAGATATTATATATTATTGTGAGAATAGGGCTCTTAAATATTATTAAGATATGACTATTATATATTAATGAGAGATGAAGAATATAATATATTCTTGAGAGAATAAGATATATATTAGTGAGAATAGGACTATTATATATTATTATGATAATATGGCTATTATATATTAATGAGACATGAAGAATATAATATGTACTTGAGAGAATAAGACTTATATATTATTGTGAGAAAAGGACTATTATATATTATTGAAAGATTAGTGATACAATATATTCTTGAGAGAATGCATATAAATGATGATGATGATGATGATGATACATTGTAAATTTTAGTTCTACTGAAGTACATTGAAAACGAGAAAGTGTTGGCATTGGTCTGGAATTAATGCAAGTACCAGTGGCGCAGTTGTTAATGGTTATATACCATTTGCAATAGGAATGCATTGAAAATGATTTTAGTATAGAAATGCATGAGGAAATCAAAAAGAAAGGAATTGTCAATGGTCTGGAATGAATGCGAGCATTACTCACATTATCTAAATACTATCAGACAAAAGAAGTTCAATGGAGTTCACTGGCTTGGTTGTTTGGGTGAGTCACAAAAGAATAATACCCTCTGGTTTGGATAGTTAAAGTAAAGGGGGGTAGATGTGGTACCAACGAAAATACCCGATGCAACATCAGACCTCCAATGGCAATGCGCCGTGGCACCAAATAAATGTTTTCATCAATAGTTTTATTATATCGGGCGGTTGTTTGTGGTGCAAAGTCTTTGCTGCACGCTTAACTGTTTCGTACTTTTGACACCCAACACCCAGTCCCCAATGCAATCCAGTTTGACTAACTCAACGTTAGCAATGTAAAGCATGTTCAATTTTATCGACTATGTATTTCGGGTGTGGTTCCTTCAAGCACTTTCTCACCATTACGCCTGTTCCTACACTTTTATTGTCTACCCCCGTTTCTATCACTCTTCTCTCTCTCTCTCTATATATATATATATCTATCTCTCTCTCTCTCTCTCTCTCTCCGTATTTCTCAACTCTCTTTCTCTTTTGCTCTCTGACTTTCTCTTTTTTTTTGACACTCTTTCTTGCTCATTGCCCTGCTTCTTTTTACAATTTTCTACAATTCTCAATTTTTCTTTATATTTCCTTTTTTATTTTTGTCTCTTTCCATTTCGTTCTTTCTTTTCTCTCTCTCTCTCTCTCTCTCTCTCTCCCTCTTTCTCTGTCTGTCTGTCTTTCTTAACTTCCCCTCTTTCTCAATTTCGCTCTCTCTTCTTCGATTTTTAACATTCTCTTTCTTGCACATTGTCCCGTTTCGTTCTGCCACTCTCGATTTTTCTTGAAATTTCCTTTTTATTCTTGTCTCTTTTGATTTCATTCTTTCTTTCTTTTTCTTTCCCATCTTCTCTCTCTCTTTCTCTCTCTCTCTCTCCCTCTCTCTCTACGACTTTCTTAACTTTCCCTCTTTCTTCTTTTACTCTCTGTCTTCATTTTTCTCAACACCCTCTTGCTTATTGACCGATTTCGTTCTCCCACCTTCTTTTTTTCTTTATATTTCCTCTTTATTCTTATCTCTTTCCATTTTTCTCTCTCCATCCCTCTCTCTCACTCTCTCTCTCTCTCTCCCCATACACACTCACTCTCTGTTTCTCAACATCTCTCGTTTTACTTATGTTCTCTCTCTTCTTTTTCGAACACTCTTTTTTGCTCATTGTCTCACATTGTTCTGCCATATTTGATTTGACTATCTTTGCTCTTTATTCTTATCTCTATATGTGTGTGTGTTTGTTTGTATGCGTGTGCCTTTCATAATTCCCATCTTTTTTCGTTTGCTCCCTTCTCCCTATTTTTCTAACACTCTCTTTCTTGCACATTATCTCCCTCCCTTCTCTCTTCATCATTTTATCTTTCTTTCTTTTCCTCTTTATTCTTGTCACTTTCCATTCTACTCTTTCTTTTTCTCTCTGTCTTCCACTCTCCTTTCTATTTTCCTTTTCATTCTCTCATTATTTTGTTTCGCTTTCCTTTTTTTTTTCCTTTTTTTTTTCCTTTGATGGATGGAGTTGAAGGCATGCAAAATGAAAACGTACTGTGTGTGCCTGCGAATTCCCCAGCTCAACAAACAGAAATGGAGGCCATCGATTAGCGCAGATATATTGATTGATTGACTGACGAACGGAAGGTTAGACAGTTGGGTAAAAAGACAGATAAAAAAGACAACGATATTTCTGTTTGTAAGTACATGCCAAGGTGATCTTATTACAATACTGTCATCTTACTCGTGCGAGTATGTGATTAAATATCAGGACACAATAATGCAAAGTTAAGTAAAGACATGCTGAGCAAAGATGTTCTAACAAACTAATCATATTGAAACATAAATGGATACATGATGAAGACAATGAAAAGGAGTTAGAAGCCGTTTAAAATTAAATTTCAATGACAATATTTTCATATTTGCATATATACATTCATTTTGACCATAGAATGTCATTGGATTTGGTCAGCTAGTTAAGTTCAGAACAGTTTGGTAATTCGATTTAGATAATCTCTTATGGCTTTTAGGCCATGTAGTATGCAATACACCAACAGAAAGGTCACGTGTATGACTAGGATTCCATCATGTTACTCTTTTTCCTCTCCGTGTCTTAGGATTTGCGACTGTTCGTTTTGATATACGAGGTTCAATGGCAAAATTGTTAAAATTGTCCAATTGTTAGATTAAGTTTTGAAACTTAGAAATAATTAAAGATATTTTGCTAGAATTCTTTGAGGTCTTTATAACACTATTGGACTCTACTTTGAGCAATAAGAATATATAATTACTCTCTATGCTTAACAGAAACTCGTGATGAAATCGATCATGAACGAAAATGACATGTTCATCATTAATTAATCATAGTTCAGAATCAAAATCTCATGAAGGATTGAAATAAAGTTCAAATATATATATATATATATATATATATATATATATATATATATATATATTATTCCAGAACAATTTTCCAAATTATTCAGAAAGATCTTTGCCCTTTAGACCCTTCTAACTTTCTGTCCTGGAGAGACGAGGTACCTCACGAGTTTCACGTACGATTTCATTTTCAAGTTTTTTTTTTCTGCTTTTTGAACCTCTCTATCACGTGCCAAACGTCTCATGGATTGAGTTGGATCTTTTCTAATTTAGCTCTAAGTTGAAATGATGATCCGTCTTCCTGTTGTAACCTCCTGATCCAGATTTTCTTTCTACTGTTCCTTATTTTTTAAACATTTTCACCGTTCTCATGATGGCTGTTGAATAGATTTTTGATAATGGAAGCCAGAGTATGAATGTTGATATCATTACTGAAGGCCTGGGCGATCTTCTTCTCCTCACCATTGCTCAGTTGGGAAGACATTAGGGCTGACACAAAATGATTTTAAACTGTTCTCTTTCTAGCTGAATAACTCAAAGGGTTTTTCAGTGATTCTTACAACAAATGGCATCAAGATGACTAAACGTCTCATTTGAAAACCTGGAAAAAAGAAACTCAGTTAATTTAGTGGCGTTTTAGATAGTAAAAATTTCGTGGGGTGGACAATTATGCTGTCACACGATTTGGACAATTTTACTGTTACGCCTGGTATATAGGTGTTTTCAAAAATGATCCGATTTTATGTTTTCTCGTAAAAACCAATGCCGTGTGGGCAAATCCTCTGAGTAGGAATTGACGCCACGCTTCCTGCGCATGCGTGAAAATTTCCGCGCTAGAAGGCTGCGTTAATTCCTGGCTATTGCGCCTAGGGTACAGGCGTGTCGTGCACGCTCGACGGATTTTCGTTTTCACACAAGATGACCAAACGCATCGTATGGCTGTTGAGTTTTAGACTATATGGCATGGAATGCACCAGCAAAAAAAGACTACATATCTGACCACATCTTTGACTGGTTACGTTTTTTCTCCGTTGTCTGAGGATTTGTGACTATTCGTTTTGATATATATATATATATATATATATATATATGTGTGTGTGTGTGTGTGTGTGTGTGTGTGTGTGTGTGTGTGTGTGTGTGTGAAAAATTTCTCAGAGTTAAGCTATAGAAAAAGAGAATATGTATAAAGGTAAAAGACAATAGGAAGACTGTATTATTAGCCGACGCATTTCGTCCAATGTGAAATTTTCAAGGCAAAAACGAAATGAATTTATTGAAAACAAAGTAACTATCAACAACAAACAAAATGTCGTTAGCAACTAGAGGAATTTAGAAAAACGCTATTGTATTCCTATTGTCAACTGAAAATTACATCAAATACTATCATGTGCAGAAATATTGTTTTTATTTTTGTGTTGGCGGATTCAACATTTTTTTTTTAATTTCAAAAGATTTTTGATTTCAATGATTTTGATTTCAAGCCAACATATACAACAAATCTATCAATAAATCGAATTTATTTATCATTATATTGCTCTGTGACTTAGATTGATCTCTCCTTGGCTTTAAATCCTACTTGGAATAATCCCTACCAATTACAAATTGGTATTATATATATATATATATATATATATATATATATATATATATATCAGCCATAGGCGGGATCATCGTGTCAATGCGAACGAATACATTCTTTAGCTGCATAGTATGTGCTTCCCTAGGCTACATACAGTTTTGAATTCAGAGTTTTCCTTCTCCTAAACCAGTTGCCAATCAAGGCTATAGAACCCAACCTGTCCTGCTATTTACTCATAGCTGGGAGGAGAAGAGATGGATTCATGCCTTTCCCATTGTATTAGCATGTAAGTAAATGTAACAAATGTTTCCTGAATCTGAGCCGCAATCTATTTCTCCCTTTTAAGAGCTACAACGGAGAGGAAATCATGGAGAGACATGATTGCCAAAGTCCTAAAGGATACGTCAGATAGAAGAAGAAAGTAAGAAATCCGTGAAAGGTCATGATTGCCGATATCGTGTAGGTTCTTGGCTTAAAAAAAAAGATTATTGGGTTATTTAATATCAACATTACTTTTGTTCTGCTTGATTCTATTCGTAAATATTGATCAAATATATACTTAAGTCTATAAGGAAATATTGGTTAGATTTAAACTCGAGACTATAAAGAAACATTAGTTAAAGTTATAATTGAGTCTATAAGGAAATATTGGCTAGATTTACACTTGAGACTATAAAGAAAGATTGGTTAAACTTATACTTGAGTCTATAAAGAAATTGGTTGATATATACTTGAGGCGATGAAGAAACATTGGTCAGATATATATTTAAGTCTCTCAGAAAATATTGGTTAGATTTATACTTGAGACTATAAAGAAACATTAGTTAAATTCATACTTGAGTCTATAAAGAAACATTGGTTAGATTTAAACTTGAGACTATAAAGAAACATTGTTTAGATTTATACTTGAGTCTTAATGAAACATTGGTTAGATTTATACTTGAGACTATAAAGAACATTAGTAAGATTTATACTTAAGTCTATAAGGAACATTGGTTAGCTTTATAGTTGAGTTTAAAGCTAAACATTAGTCGGTTGTATACTTGAACTTATATGTAAATATTGATCAGGTTTGTACTGTATTAGATAATAATTGGTCGGTTTTATACAAGAGTCTATAAATAAAAATTGGTTTGGCTTACACTTGAGTCTGCAAGTATCCACTCTGTAAGTGACACTTATTTATTTATTTTGGACAAGCGTGAGGTCTCATCTCGCTGCAAGGGATAAAGTCGACATATTCTAAGCCACGTCGAAAGGGATGGGATTAATACACCACCCAGCACATATTATTCTCAGTCGCTCACCCATCTAGGTACTGACAAGACTTGACATTGTTTACCTTCTGGGATTGTACGAGAACAGGTGTTTCATCGTGATATGGCCGTAACACGTGACAACCAGAGATGGTAAATATTGCAAGGTTACTTAAAGCAACAAAAGTCAGGAAGTTGTGGAGAGCTATAATCGCACACTTTCTGAAAAGACATCGCACTAGGTTACTAACTGTTAAATGTCTTCCACAAAAATGAGGAATAGATAGATAGATAGATAGATAGATAGATAGATAGATAGATAGAATGTTTATAAGTACATGAATGTAGAGTTTAAAGTAATCATTAGGATGTCGATTTTCCTTACTGCAGAGGATATGCTTACCATTCAAAATCTATGCCTTTACTTGAAGCTGAACATAGAAATCTGGCGCCAATCTCTATTGCTAGATAGATACTCTCAGGCAATGCTTGACGGGTAGGCCGTAAGATATTTTCAAATACAGTTGTTAACTACAAAGTGATTCTGGGCGAAGGTTATTAGCAATAAACCATATCCGGGATATGAAAGATGACAAGCAAGGAGTGTATGCACACATGTACAAATAAACCCATATATCTATCTATCTAAATATATATATATGTGTGTGTGTGTGTGTGTGTGTGTGTGTGTGTGTGTGTGTGTGTGTGTGTGTGTGTAAGCAAAATGAAAGTAGGTATTATATATATGTATCTGTAAAGTCTAAAAACAAAGAGAGGCTGCCACTGCTGCTGACGTCGGTGTCCCATTAAAAATGTCAAAGTCCTGATCACGTGTCCAAGCGAGTATCCAATCAGCTGATTTCGATTACTTTCCTTACCGGTTCTCTACTCCCCCCTGTCCTTCTCCATCACACATCTATAAAACTAAAGCCAGGACCTGGTAGCATCAATCGACACTATTTGATCTCTCTCTCTCTCTCTCTCTCTCTCTCTCTCTCTCTCTCTCTCTCTCATCACTTTTTTATTCCATATCTCGCTTCTTCTTCTTCTTTCCATCTCTTTAGCTGTTAACCCCCCCTTCTTTCACTTTAAAATCATTACTTCCTCCCTTACTCTCTTATCCTCTTCTCGTGTCTTTTCTTTCTCACTCCTCCTCCCATTAAATCCTTTTTTCAATAGTTTACATATTCTCTTTTCTATCATTCTTTTTCTCTTTTTTTTTCTTGCACTATTCAGCTATTTTTCCATTCTTTCCTCGTTCATCCTCTCTGTCCCCTCTCACTCTCTTTCTCTCTCTCTCTCTCTCTCTCTCTATTTATATATCTATCTCTATATATATAGTCTCCCACTTTTCCCTTTCAGTCCCTCTCTCTCTCTATCTATTTATCTATCTATCTATCTATATATATATATATATATATATATATAGTCCCACCTCTCTCTCACTCTTTATATATATATATATATATATATATATATATATATATATATATTCGAATGTAATGAGAAACGAAAATAATATATAAATTCTAACGTTCAAAGCATTAATTCAAATGAGGGCTCAATACAGATATTGAGCAATAATCATTTATTATAATTTTTATATATAGACAAAAACAATTCAGTATCTGTCTATATTTTTGAGATTATGTATTATGTAGACTTTTTATATTATTCGGACTATTGTCCTCATCTTTGTTGCCATATTTATTACAACGTTTCGGTCGTTGTATGCTCCGGCCTTCTTCAAGTCGTTGGAATGTCGAACTGAACCCTTTATTTCGCTCACTAGGGTAGACTGTTCTAGTTCCACGTGCCATGTCTAATGGATGTCAGTTATCGGTTATCTCCTGTTAATTCACCTCTCCAAGTCCTCCACTGCCTTAACTAGGTATTGAACTCACAACTCTTTGGGTCCTGTCACTGGATCTAATCAACGCCTTTATCCACCAATCGAGGTGCAACTAAATGCACTGAAATGAAGTTGCATCTTTGTATTGAGTAAATTGTTTTTGTCTATATGAAAAAATTAATATATATATATATATATATATATATATATATATATATATATATATATATATATATATATAATAAAATTTGTTATATTTTAGGAAAAGGATGCAAATATCAAAGATTTGTAACTCCCAAGCGTTATTCAGATCAATATAGACTGAACCATGAAAAACGACAGTTACCATTCAGTGTTGATTCGTTGTCCCCATTGTCCATATATATATATATATATATATATATATATATATATATATATATATATATATATATATAGTCATACGAGGCTGGCATCCCGCTCTCACCTTTTCACTGTCGAAACTGTTAAATGTAGCCGTCTCTTCTACTCCAATAGCTTCATATCTCGCACCTCTCGTCTGTGGAACTTTTCCTGTTTCCCTGATAGCTATAATCTCCAACTATTCAAATGTAATGTCACTAAACATCTCCAGTTGCCTTGATCTATCCACTGTCCTTCTCCTCATCCTTTCTTCTATCACACCTATCTGATCTCGCTCCAAATCCTATGTAACCCTTTGCGTGCTGTGCTAGTGGCTTCCAGCCTTGCTTGGGGTGAAATGCTTATAATATATATATATATATATATATATATATATATATATATATATATATATATACATGTATATATATATATATATATATATATATATATATATATATATATATATATATATATGTGTGTGTGTGTGTGTGTGTTGCTTCGTTCGCTCTTTTTCTTTCTCATCCACCTTTCTCTTACCCTTTCCATTTCAATTCACTCTCTCACATTCACTTCCTACCCTTCTTCCATTCTTTTGTCTTTTTATTGTGCGCCCTTCTTGATATGAAATAATATATGTATATAACACATGACTGAGGTGATTAAATATTAAACAGCGGAATCGATAGCTCATCGCTGCTCGAGCCGAAAGTAAAATGAGAAGACATACCCTTGTTTATGCTCCTTCCGTGCCGATGTCGGGACGACAATCATGTCTGAATAATTCAACTGCCGAGTAAAGGTTTAGAGATAGACAACGCTTGAGCGGCTTTGAATTGGCAAACAAAGCACACTAATAGTCCCGTTCGCAAGATAGTTCTGTGGTTAGAAAACTGTGTAAAAAAAAATAAGAATCTAAGTGTCACTGTTCAAGTGATATTTAATGGATTTACTATATCAGTAAACCACTAAATGAATGAAAAACTGGCTTCGTCCTTAGCAAGAGGTGTTGACCAAAATGTGAGTTACAAATTGGAAACTTAAAAAACCAAGCACAGAAACAACACAGGATACGCAGATGGCAATCTTAATAGTAGATACCAAAATAACTACAGCAACTCTAAAACAAAGTCGTAAAAGAAAGCAAGAAGAAAGGACTAACTATCAATTATAAAAAAAAAAGATAGAATATATGGTCATTAGCAAGTGGAACAGTCCAAGATTCGAACTACGAATTGGGGATAGTAAAAAAAAGCGAGAGTAAAGGACTGACCAACAATTGTAAAAATACACAATATATGGTTATTAGCAAGTGGAACAGCCCAAGATGCGAATTAGAGATAGTAATAGAAAGCAAGAAGAAAGGACTAAGTATCAATTGTAAAAAGACAGAATGCATAGCCGTTAGTAAGGGGTACAGCCCAAGACGCGAGTCACGAATTGTAGATCTCAAATCAAACAAGTACAGAAATATACTTATATAAGAAGCAACAGGCGACAGAATATGTGATAGCTATCCAAATGTATACTGGAATAGAGAGAACTACTTTCCAACGACTAAAGTGTTACAAGATAAAAAATACATTTCTTAGAAATAAAGAAAAGATAGCGGGACTACGATTCAATATCAATCCTCCTATATGACAGTTAATACTGAATAATTTCTTCGCAGATGGAATGGAAACTTCAGGCATCAAAGATATTTTTTCTACAGAAAAAATCTGAGTAGTAACGATGAGGCTGATGCGTAACCACTGGGGAATAACAAGTAATGTAAGTTAAGAAACAGGCCTAGCAAGCTGGTGATAGGTATAATCTCGCTA
The DNA here is from genome assembly GCA_903632075.3 of Acanthosepion pharaonis. Lineage (NCBI taxonomy): Eukaryota > Metazoa > Mollusca > Cephalopoda > Sepiida > Sepiidae > Acanthosepion > Acanthosepion pharaonis. The sequence goes on along the minus strand of CAHIKZ030004155.1, from coordinate 3,680,029 downwards.
CTTACACAACAGAAGACCTCGATATGCGATGGTACTTCTAGACTGACAAGACCTATCTGTATACGAGTGTGTATGTAACAATTTGAAAAACTTGACATATTTCACCGATGATTCGGCGTCTTCAGAAAAAAGGATTTAATTTATTTTAACAAAATCTATATTAACAAGACAAAACGTGATTCACAGTTAATATGTGGACGCTTGCTTTTTGAATTAACTTGTATCGTTTTATAAAATAGACTTTTACTAATTTAAACTCAGTTTTTACTTTTTATTTATTTATGCTTTCACTTATTGTGAGGCCTTTGTCTCCCACATTGTTTCAGTAATAATTTAGTAAGAATAGGTAATAAAGTGAAAGAACCTAGTCATATATTAATCGTAATGAACTTGTAGATTATGACGCTTTCAACACATCTTCGTCCGAGTCAATTATTTTTTATCATTATTAAAACGGCTTTTTCCAGGTCAAATTTGTGATCATGAATATTTCAGTGGATTACAAGTGCATTGAGCGTATTGTTGAACATGATATATGATGAAATGACTATTCATAATAAAAAAAATGTCAATAGGGTTTTATTCAACAAAACTATACATAGAATTTTTAATTGAATATAAACATTCGGTCCATGCTCTAAAAATAGGTTTTGTAAAAAATCCCAAAGCAAAAGCATAACAATATGCAAACGTTTAAATCGTGTGCTTAATTTTGATTTCCGGTATGGGGAGGTTACTCGTGATCGAAAAATAAGATCTCAAAAGTTTTCTTTGATATTTTTCTTAACTTATCTATTTCACTTCTTTTTTTTTTTTTTAGTTGTTTATTAATTTTGATGGGATCATTTCATATCGTTCAGTAATTATGACGGTGTGGTGTGTAGGTTACCCTTACTTGGCTTTGCCAGTATTCGACAAGACGATGTTAAACAGAAATAAAAACACAACACACCTTGTTTCTTTTTGTTTTCTCTTTTTTCTTTTTCTTTTAGCATGCGAGAGAAAAAAAAACAACGGCACGGGAATGGTTTCCAGCATAGAGTTATCTTTCCCTAAGTGACCGAACGTTTTCACACACACACACACACACACACACACACACACACACACACACGTTTATCACTCACTATCTATATTTCTGAGATTATGTATTATGTACACAATTTACATTATTCGTACTATTGTCCTCATCTTTGTTGCCATATTTATGACAACGTTTCGGTCGTTGTACGCTCCGGCCTTCTTCAGGTGGTTGGACACACCGTTCAAATCTTTCACAATCTATGAAGAACAAACTGAATATATTAGCAAAAATTAATATTCCCAATTTGGTGCAGGTCAATTTGGGTTACCCCCACTTAGATTCACCAAGACGCCGTTAGGTGATGCTGTTAAGCATTTATAAGAACAGGACATTCCTTGTTCCTTTCTCCTTTCTCGATTTTGTTTTTAGCGTGTTGGAAAAGTAACACCAGCACGGGATTTTTTCCCAACCTGTGGATATCTTTCCCTCTGAATATCTGAATACTTTCACACTCACAAATACAGACACACACGATTCCTAATAGATAAATTTTGTCTCTTTTCTTTTCAGCTATATTTACGTGCATACACGTCTTTTTGCTCTCCATTGTTAACCATTCAATTGTTATATAAAAACCCATGAAAATACCACCCCTTTGAAATGTATAGCATTTCCTTTCATGGTTACAAGTAATGACGTACAAGTGAAGAATTTGTTTATCCCTGCTTTTACGCCAACTAGAAGCAGTACTGCAACAGGTTTCATCTTTTCTTTCATATATTCAAGTTTCAGTAACGAAAAAAAAAACTGTTATATCTCTTCAGGTCAGTAGATGCGATACCAACGCCTTTGTTATACTCTCCAGGTCGACAGAAAATATTGTTTAAAATATCAACTAATTCTAAATACCGAAGGGTTCGTTTACGGGTCCCAAAACCAAGTAAGAGTTCATCATTATTGTTTTGTGGTCGCTTTCTTCTTGGCTCTTTGCCTTTTCAATAGGAGTGGCTTGGCTGCCTTTACAGGTCCCGGACCTAAGTAGGAGTTCACCAGAATTATTTTGTAATCTTTTTATTCTTCGATCTTTGTCTTTTCAATAGGAATGATTTGCCAGTCTTTACAGGTCCCGGACCTAAGTAACAGTTGACTATTATTATTTTGCGTCTTTTTCTTCTTCGCTCTTTGTCCTTTGGACAGGAGTGGCTTTACCTTTGTTTAGAGGTCCCGGATTCAAGTAAGATTTCACCATTATTATTTTGTGGTCTTTTTTCTCTTTCGTTCTTTGTCCTTCGAATAGAAATGGCTTGCCTGAGTTTACAGATCCCGGGCCTAAATTAGAGTTAACCATTATTAGTTTATGGTCTTTTTCTTCTTCGCTCTTGTCCTTTCAATAGGAGTGGCTTGGTTGCCTTTACAGGTCCCGGAAGTAAGAATTCGCCATAATTATTTTGTGAACTTTTTCTTTTTCGCTCTTTGTCCTTTTAATATTAAGTGTTGACCGGTAATTTTTTGTGTCCATCTTCACTCGTTGTCTTTTGAAGCCGTCTTACGGACACATCACGTTGAAAAACCGCTTTCTGTACGATTCCTGTCAAGCCTGGTCAGTACCTAGATGGCTCACCGTTTTGGAAATCCAAGTGCTGCAAACTTGGATGTGCAGTTGGTCTATTGGACAACGGCTCGGAATTGTTAATCGGAGAGCCGAGTTCCAAGTCCTGTCGTGTTAGTAATATTCACTTACAATAAATGCCCTTGTGAAAGATATGAATCTGACTCTTTTCAGCCCAGCTATGGCTTAATTCGTAAGATTTGTATCACTAACACCATTATTATCTAAAAAATTCTTACAATTTTAAAATATTTTTTGGCTTTAAATAACCTACAAAGTGTTGATAAGCCGTAAAAACGAATCAATAAAACCATATAAATCTGGGTTGATTCTATGATTTGCAGGAATGAGCAGGATCCTCTATTTCCTAGCCAATTAGTTAATGCCTTAAACTGTTAAATTATAAAATAGTTTTTAGACTTTTGTTACTAGTACTCACTACTCGACTTTTAAATACTGGATTTAAATAGAGTTCATAATTTTGACTTCCAATAGGGGAGATAACTTGTGAACAGAATTTGAAATAGAATTTTTGAAAGTTCCCTCTATTTATTTTTTATGTTACCTTTTCTTAAATGACAGTGACTCCACATATATTAAAGGGATTTTAATGATACATGCAATGTTTTTTTTTTCTTCTGGAAAGGCGAATAAGTGGTTTTAAGGAAATAACTGCATTATCAAAAGATGATTTACTAGAATTGTCAAAGCCGCGGATTGAAAGATCCTGAGTGCTGGCCTCGATGGATTCGTCACTATTCTTTCACTAAAGATTGCTACAATCCAGACGGATTACTTTTTTTTCTGAAATGCGAATAGATAGACTCAATGTCGAAATTAATTTCACACCAAAAAACGTCTCTGTGCCCTCACATTATCTTCCGTATCTTGCATTTCATTATATATATATATATATATATATATATATATATATATATATATATCAAAACATGTTATGTGTTTACATCTATGAAAACTAATACTCTATTGCATCCCGAAGGGAGAAGAGTGATTGGATAAATTAAGATAGTGAAAGACCGATTAAAGTGACAGCTGAGACAATGAATTCATTAACAACAGGTGTAGTCACGGACAATGCGCAGGCGCCATTACGTTTATATTAAAGTTCATTTTCTGTCCTCCTAAGCTAACAACTAGATCTGCCTAGCCTTGAAACAATCAATATCTGTAGCCTAAAAAATAACTAGCGTAAATGAAAACTGTGCTTTTTCTTCAACTTGTGATCTTAGCCATCAGGTTAAACGAAAGTCATGTCTGCTTGCCCACCTCGACACCATTGTTTTCTTGAACGTGTTGATGGTTGCAATAAAGAGTTACTGTTTACTTACAGGCATTTTTAAGAACTTTGTTTAGATTCTTCTCTTGTTCACCCATGATAAATTATTGGTCGCTCAGTTATGGCGCATGAAACTGGTAACTGTAGGCGAAACGGTTCAAAATTCCTATGCTTAGGTTAAATCAGAATGCAATCCTTTCATTTAAACAACGAGTTTTTTTTTTTCAAATTTAGTGTTTATGTAATAATATCAATAATTCTAAATAATCATTTACATTATATATATATATATAGATATATAGATATATATATAGATAGATAGATAGATAGATAGATAGATAGATAATATTAGTGGTAAATATACATATATATGCAAAATATATAAATACCCATACATGTATATTTTTTTAATAAAAATTCCAAGAGAAAGAAGCCAGGTAGAACTCAATGTCTAGGACAGAGTAAGGATATAATAAAAAGGATTAAACACTAATATTCCATGGTCATAATTTATTCCATTGGAATCGTAAATACGATCCAATTCATCAGACCTACAAATTCAAAAAGAAAACAGAAAAAACAACTCCGGAAATAATATATATATATTCGGACTCTTATCCTCATCTTTATCCTTATTATCACAATGTTTCGGTCGTTATATCCTCCGACCTTCCGCAGGGGTATATTGATCTGGGTAACCTGCAGGTAATTCTGAAATGGACCCTTTATTTAATCTTCGGGGTATACTGTACTCGTTCCACTGCCCATGTCTAGGGATAGCGTCTAGGTCTTCTTTGTATTTAGTACTGCTTTTTCTCTTTTCTACTGCTTGCAAGTACACACTGCCTGACCCAGGGATTGAACTCACAATCAATATGTCACTAAATTCACAAAACAACGCTTTAATCCAGTAGTCTATTGACCTGTACGGGGCAATGGTCTAGTGGATTGAAGTTCAGTTCAGAATACACCTGATGAAGACTGGAGGGGACAACGTCCGAAATGTTGTGATGAGGACAACAGTTCGAATATAAATAGTGTAAATAATGGTGACTCGTCATCGTAGAAATTCAGGTATAAATTCTAAGTGACATCAGTTGTTTTTTTTTTTAATTTTGAGGAAATCATAATTGTTCTGGACGTCTCTGCTATATACATTTTATATTCCGTCATACAATTTAGTCAATAAAATACAAGGATTATTATACACACACACACACACACACACACACATACGTTGGAGAAAGTATGAATTCGACTCTTCCTCCCAGTTATGGGTTAAATAGCTTACCTTTTATCAGTAGATCATTATTATCCCCCAAAATGTCTTACCACACCAAAAAAGGTTCAATAAAAATAACCTGCTAAAGATTGATAAGCCGTAAAGAAATAATCAATACAAACAATGTATTTACCTCTTAAAACGTACTGAATACCCACTTTTTCTTTTAATTCGTTTTCTTGGCGAACTACCTATTACAACTTGCAGATATGAATTGTCTGTTCTTTCGTTCTCCGACTTATCCTTGTGATCTACTAGCAAGTGATATGAAATATTTATATGGTTATTAATAAAACAGATATTTATATGGTTATTAATAAACCAAATTTTTAGCTTTCACGGCCGAGTCATTTCTTTTGTTCTAGTTGAAACCAAGATTATTCGTTTGTGTAGCTATGCGGGTGAAGTTTTGATAAATATTTGAACCAAGTAAAGATAATAATAATAATAATAATAATAATAATAATAATAATAATAATGGCTACTCGCTTCCGAGAACACTCGTCTGCTAAATCAGCTAGCAAATCCCTGTTGCAGAAGCTTGCTCAGGCATAGTTGTGTCCTTTTAACGCCCACAGGGCTCACCTGTGCTTTATACTTCACCGATGCAGAGAGAATCAGTAACAATTTCTGAAAGAGAACGTATAACCAACAGTTTTAACAAGGCCAGCGTGTTTAAATCCTCGGTCATGATGACTTGACACTTCGTGCTAGCTAAACCTTCGATGACTTCTGAACCATTTTTTTAATCCAATTTCACTAGAAAGACTTGGGTCAACCCTTGGCACAGGTTTTCAGGTACTATCCAATGTTACCTTCCTAGCGAAGAAGTCACTTCCCTGACAAATCGATTGTAGTGAGATTCAACCCCCGGTCCCATGGTCGGAAAGCGAACGTTCTGGACCCACGACCACGTGCCTATATTTAAATCTTCAACGCTTTAAAACTGTGACGTATGGTTTGATATCTGCGTTGGAGGCTCCAAGAATATAAAACTAAGCTCGGAAACAGAATCTTTCCGCCATAGGCAGTCTTTTCACACACGCCCCACCGCCTCCAATCACCACCACCAACAAAAACAACGGTTTCTGTCCCTCGAGTTCACGTGGGAATTAAATCTCATCTTGACCACTGACTACTAAAAGCGAAGGTCAGGCTCCAGAAATTTATTGGAATAAGTCTTATGTCAATGGAGCCAAAATCAACAATAGCTACAAATGTTTTTGACGGTAATAACATTGAACAAACATAATCAATAATGAATGCTACAGATTGTATAAAGGAAAACACTAAATACATCCTGCACAGTTACAAGCAGTTGCAGCATATTCAATTGCAGCTCAGTGGTCAAAGCGTTGGTTTGCTGGGCTTGAGGTCAAATGTTCGAAGATCCACCTTATTGCATTTTAGACAAAATGCAGTAACCAATGGTTACCGATTGTTATTTAGTATTTTTATTATTATGTCAATTTTAGTATGATAATATGTATCAATATTATTTAAGTTGCTCATGATAAGTCATATTAATCAAGTAGGTATTTGGAATATACAAACAGTTTATGTAAATTTAAATCAAATATATATATATATATATATATATATATATAGAGAGAGAGAGAGAGAGAGAGAGAGAGAGAGATAGAGAGAGAGAGAGAGATAGATAGATAGATAGATAGATAGATAGATAGATAGATAGATAGATAGATCCTTAACCTAATGATGAAAATAGGATTTATTCCATGTATGCATTTATTTTCAATATTACCCCCTTCCTTGTCAATGCATTTAATGTAACGATCCTCCATGAATCACTTGAATCGAACAGTATACAGTGAAAATTTCAGATCCACATTAGCTGATGATTGTGCCAGGCTACGGGCTTACTGATCCACCCTTGTTGAAACATGGATATATAGATAAGTATTGCGCATCTAGCCGCCGCAATATATATATATATATATATATATATATATATATATATATATATATATATATATATATATATAAATTTTTATATATATTATTTATATATTATATATGCGCGGTAATTATTGGAAAGCGCTCAATATCAGTGATAGAGCTATCATTGTGTCCCTTTGTTTCACGCCCTCGCAATCGTCAAACAATCGTAAGGGCGTGAAACCCAGGGTCCTAAACAACATCAATCTAACTATATATATATATATATATATATATATATATATATATATATATATATATTTTAGAAAGAATGTCGTTTTTAACGTGAAAAGTACGTCAAAAACGACATTATTACGTCATTATTTTTGCATTAACCTAATATATATATACACTTCGTAACAGAACAAATTACGAAACATCAAATTCATAACTTATAAATTAAAGATCAAACAACAATCAAACTAAACCTTTTTAAGGATATTTAGGATATAAAGCTGTTGCAATGAATCCATTTTGCTTCTCAGACAAGTATGCCTGGGGAACGTGCTTTGAAAACCAACGTGTTAATTCACTGAGCCACGACAACTCCATTGCTACCAGCAGCCGTATCTGTGATCAATTCAATATTTTGTTTCTGATAATGATAATACCATTATAATTTCCATGGTAGTCAAACAAAGCTAGCGTATGTATTATTATAACAATCTATATTGACATCCTAAACATCAAGAGTTAGTTTTTGTTTTGTTTTTTGTTGTTTTTTTTCTCCAATACGGTCATCACTACTGTTACTGACACTTAATTCTTACTATTTGTTGTAACTATAGTCAAACGGATTTGCCTTTTATTGCAACAAGATCAGAACAGAAAACACACACACACTGAAATCCCGTAGACGCCATTGGGCACCACTTGGATCTCAACTCTCAAAAACATCAGGCGTTTCTGCTGTGGTTCTTGAATGAAATTGCTAGCCTCATACCCAACCGGTTTTTAATTCAGATTTGTCATTCTTCCAGGCTAATCGTCAACCAATGCTAAAGAACGCAGCCTGTCCTGTTATATAACTCATAGCTAGGGAGAGAAGAGATGACTTCTTAGAGCGTTGGAGTGTTAGAGACTATAAGTTTGGTTGATTTTGTTTGGCAGCATATCAACCTCTATGGGTTATTTAATGCTGCAATCTAAATATTTTTGGACGTAATTGTATGCCTTCAACTACAGATAAAATGTATTGTTGGTCATTTTACTATCAATAGGTGTTGTTGGTGATTTTTCTATAAAAATGTACTGCTGGTAATTTTTCTATAAAATATAATTTTATACTTTCATAATATTTTGTTTTTGTTCACTATTTTCCCATAGCTTGGACCCTAACAGGTGCTACCACCCCGGGTCAAGTTGGACGACAGCAAATAATAGATGGTTCCACGCTCCTTAAAACTTCCAATGTCCCGGTCAGAGGTCTTATTGTCGGATGTAGAGACTATGAGGAAAAGAAAACTATTAAGATGAAAGCACGAGAAAACATCAAGAATTAAGAAGGCAGAAGATAATGATTGACATTGAACTTAAATATTGATAATTATTTCCTTAGTCGTATTTTTTTTGTTGATTTTAATATTGTTCGAGTTATTTCAGTCAATTATTGTTTTTTTTTTCTATTCTACCATGTTTGCAAGTCACTTAAAAGAGATTAAAATTATTCATTTTATAGTCTATAAGGTGTTTTTTTCAGTTTTCTGTAAACGCCTAAATATATTCAAGTTTTTATGTTCTTTCACTTTAACTGAGGTCTGCTAGAACGGTACCATCCAGTATCTTTAAGCTGTTCATTGGTTTGATTGCAGATTCTAGTTTCGAATACTGGCCTCAAATGGTGAATCAGTTTGAATTTCAATATTCCAATGACTTGCTTTTTTGTTTTCTGTTTCTTATGCCTATAAGATAAAATTAAAGATTTTTCATTGGATCACCATCCCTACCCAATTTTGCCTGTTTTTTCTACATTTTCTACGCTCATTTCCCTGATTCACTAACTATAAAATGTAGTTTAATCTCTGTCGCTGGTGACATTTACTATTAGGATCATTCATAATAAATTTCCGTTTTGGGAAACAATTGTAATGACGGATGTATCATACTAACTATTAAACATAAATGGCAGTTAAAAATAAATTTGGAGTACACTAACATAGTTTTTGCACGGCGATGGTAGCGTACACCGTAGATTAAAAGAAAAACAAGTTTTTCCTTTAATCCACGACATTGCAAGAAAGACTAATGAGAATGACTCGGAAAAGAATTTTGGAACTGTGTGCCACCTCACCCGACATATTCCCTGACCTTGCAGCAAGAGATTATTCACCTTTTTCGATCGCTGCAAAACGTTTTGGTGGGGAAAATGATGGTAAATGGCAATAAATCATTGCAAGTAATATATCATTGAATAAAATGTAATTGTACTTTACTGTTTGAAGAATGAATTTCATAAAAGAAAACATAAATTATTTATGACTTAATTATCAATGATTTTGGAGAGTTTCACGTCCCATTTATGAGAAAAAAATTTTCTTTATTTTCTGTAATTTGCCATGGCCTCATGGGTTAGATAGTAGAGGGCTTTTCCAATAACCTTCACCACGATTTTAATTCAGATTTATTCCTTGCTTAGACTGGCATCCAAACAAAGCTAAAAAGTCGTGTCTCAATAGCGTGGTGAAAGAGATAGATTCGTGACTTTCCCAAGGACATTAGTTCGAAAGTAAAAGCAACAGGCAAGGTCGACATTTGATCACGGCTCGCCATTCCCACTTTCCACAGTGATATAAAATGATCTAGAAATCCGTTCAACACGACTTTCGTTACATGATTTATTACAAAAGATTGGATTAAGCCAAATATCCGTCCCTTGATCTTGTGAAGAAGATCAGCATGCCAAACCTTTTGAGATATCTAGGGCCACAGGCCGAGCTTTGCAGTTCTTATCTAAAGCTTGATAGAGAAATTTAGCGATGGCCATTAATACATCGGCGGTAGACCAGGCGAATCAGAAGCCTTACTATTTATCTTAACGTTACCAGAACAGTTCGCGACGTAGAGATGGAGAGGAGGGGGTCTCATCGGTAAAACGATGTCCATGTAAGACAAACATTCAAATGACCTGACATTTGTTATGAAAAGATGTTAAGAAAAATGAGATCAAACAATACATATATAAGGGATACACAGACATATATATATATATATATATATATATATATATATATATATATATATATATATTATATATATATTATAATTTTATCAAAGACCCACTACAAAGATGCAACTTCGTTTCAGTGCATTTCAACTGCACTTCGACGTGTGAGAATCGAAAATGGTTACGAAGAATCCTGCTTGTAGGCAAGCCGTATGTGAAACGTCACTTCCTTTTTCCATTTGTTTGAGAAGAAAAATACATATAAGGCAAAAAAGGTGATGGAGTGAAACAATAGTGTTTGTTGACAGCAGTTTGGTGAAGAATGGATGTGGTGTTAAATGTTGACTGGTCTATGGAGATGTTTTGTTGCTGATAAACACCAGTCAAAAGTTTAGGCACATCATCTCACAAGCACCCTAAGAGTGAGAGGTAGATTAGGAAAGGTGGAAATAGGGGATAGTAGTACGTTGAGTAGGTCTTCTCATCGCATCGGATAGATAGATAGATAGATAGATAGATAGATGTGTGTGTGTGTGTGTGTGTGTGTGTGTGTGTGTGTGTGTGTGTGTGTGTGTGTGTGTGTGTGAAATGTCTTTCTGAGAATAATGCTTTTAGGCAAGCAGCTTTTATAAGCCCACACATAATAATAGCACACACACACATATATATACATACATACATACATAACATATATATATATATATATATATATATATATATATATATAGAGAGAGAGAGAGAGAGAGAGAGAGAGAGAGAGAGAGAGTAACGTAATGAAGGGTTTGGTAATCAGTGTGGATAATTCCAAAGAAGATATAATCCAGAGCGCTCAGTGTAACACCACAGTAAATATTAATTAAATCAGGTCACATTTCAAGTTACAAAAAGCTTTTTGTAACTAGAGATGTGACCTGATGAACCAGGAAAAATATTTTTTCTGGGGAAATAAATTATAGACATGGAACCTTAAGTTTGTCTCTTTCTTAATTATTTAATTAATATATATATATATATATATATATATATATATATATATATATATATATATATATATATGTGTGTGTGTGTGTGTGTGTGTGTGTGTGTGTGAAGAGAGAGGGTTACTTTCTGCTCGTTGTTTTTGCTTTTTGTTGTTACTGAGTTTGATGTTGTGATGATTGATTTTTTGGGAGATAGGTAAAGTTTCTATCGATGCTTGAGAAATTAATGGAATCTTTCCTGATGTGAAGAGTCGACACCTATGTTATATTATTTCTCAGTCACTTAATATCGATTTGTAGTCTTGTTTTTGTCGGTTTCTTCCATTATTACCGCCTCCTTCGATTACCGCTTTTTTTTTTCACCTACGAGAGCAACTTTTTTCTCACTTCTTTCTCATCACGCTGCTCTTTTTCACTTACACATTTGCCTTTCTTTTTTTCTCTCTGATTTTCAGTTATTTTTCTTTCACCCTCTCTAATTTTCTGCCTCCTTATCTTCCCCTCTTCTTCATTGTCCTTTGTTTTTTCTCTCTCAATTTTTTAATCGCTCAATTACTACTTTTCTTCCACCTTCTTTTTCCTCTTTCTGTCAGTTTTCTCATCTCATTTAATTGCTACCAAACCAAAACATCAACCTGAAAACTCGAGTCATGTTCTTAAATAGCCTCGTCAAATCGAGACTTTCATATGGATGTCATGCATGGCACCAAACCCGCTCAGAAATATCTAAACTCTCAGCTGTACACAACCACTTTCTAAGATCAATAGTTAAAAATGGCTTTGAACGAGTGAAGCCTGTAGATCTTGGCGAAGGCCATTTTTCTTCGAAACTCGTGGACTGGTGCTATAGCATCCCAAACAAAGAAATTGAGGACTACCAACAACAGCTAAAATAAGTATGACATAATAAAAATGAATAAAGATATGATCAAGATGTTGACGCTCCGCAATACTTCAAAAAATGTTAGGAAGGAAAACACATCAATACTAGAAAGAGCGATAACAGCTCCTGGAAACGTATTTTCCTAAAAAAAAGTTTTAAGAGAAAGATTTCCGATTGAGAATAATAGATCTGGTCGGTCAATGAATATCGAATGTTTCCTTATAAGGAAATGGCTAATATTACCATTACAATATCTTTTCCTGTCTTTTTATTAACTATCCTTTTTATTAATTTTTTCAGTCTCTTTTTCTAATTGTTCTCTTTTATCAAAATATTTCTCTCTCGGTTCCTTTTTTTCTGATTCTTTTACTCCTTCTCTTTTATCTGAGCTTCTCTTTCTCCCTTCTTTACTAACCTTTTTATCCTCTATAATTATCATTGTTTCTCTCTTTTTCTCCTTCCTGTATAATAATTACTCTTTCACTCTCTTTTTATCCTTCCTCTATAATTATCACTCTTTCGCTCTTTTTTCTTCTTCTTCTACAATTATCACTCTTTCTCTCTCTTTTTATCCTTCCTCTATAATAATTACTCTTTCGCTCTCTTTTTATCCTTTCTCTATAATTATCACTCTCTCTCTCTCTCTTTCTCTCTCTCTCTTTCTCTCTCTCTCTCTCTCTCTCTTTCCCTTTTCTCTGTAATTATCACTCTTTCTCACTCTGTTTATCCTTCCTCTATAATTATCAGTCTTTCGCTCTTCTTCTTCTTCTTCTTCTTCTATAATTATCACTCTTTCTCTCTCTTTTTCTCCTTCCTCTATAATTATCACTCTTTCGGTTTCTTTTCATCCTCCCTCTATAGTTATCACTTTCTCTCACATTCTTTCTCTCTTTCTTCCTTTTGCATCTAATTTCACACTTTCTATCCTTTTCATTATGCGAGAGACATGTGAGTAAGGACTGGATAATACCTCCACCGTAACGTCGTGATACAAAAATATATAAGTGTAGTGAGAGGCTAGCCACATCCTGTCTATGAGAGAGAGAGGGGTTGCAAGGTAGAAAAGGAAGCGGAGACGTTTTTGAACGCTATCGAAACAAGAAATTGAGGACTGGGTACCTCCTGCTCAAATATGGCAACAATACACCATTTTAGGCTGGACCCTGACTCTTGTAATGATAGAGGATAGCAGAAGGAATCAGTTACTTATTGGAGCAGTACAGAGAAACGACCATTTTTCCAGCATCTTTAGCGATGGGCCGTATGTATGGGTTCCCCCTGAGGTAGAGAGATAAAGAGAGCGAAGAATGAAAGACAAAAAGGGTAAGACGCTTCTGTGAAAGTCGGAAAATTTTACACGAAAAAATAGTTTAGAATGAACCCAAACCAACATCAGTGAAATTCTAGTTTGTTAGTGATGGCATGTTGTGAACACGACGGTGTTAATGGAGACTTGCGTGTCCCTATAAGTGTTTATGTGTCTAGAGAAGCATGTGTATGAATGCGTGTATATACGTTTGTAGGTTTGTACGTATGGATGATTATGTATGTGTATTTATACATATATGTATGTGTACGTGTGTATATGTGTGTGTGTATGCGTGGTTAAATGTACGTATATGTATGCCTAGTTTAGCTTGCGGTTTACGACCATATCACGTTGAAACATCGCTTCCCGTACGATCACCGAAGTTAAGCAATGTCGAGCCTAGATGGGTGACCACTTGGGAATACCAGGTACTGTAAACTTGGATGTGCTGATGGTGTAATGGATAATGGCTCAGAATTGTTAATCGAAAAGCCGAGTTCAATTTCAGTCGGGTTCGTTATATTCACTTAGGTGCAATCCACCTCTTCTCACTCACAGTTATGGGTTAATTAGTAAGACCGGTATCACTAAAACCGTTATCATATCCCCAAAAAACATTTGTTACAATTTAAAAAGTATTTTCTGGCTTTAAATAACCTGCAAAAGGTTGATAAACCGTAAAAAATGAACTAATCAATCAGTCTAGTTTGGCTTGGGTAATATTACGTCATGTCTACCCTTTTGGAGTTGTGTACTTTTTTATCTTATTATACTCAAGTCTATAGGTAAATATTAGTAGGATTTGTATCATTTGTAGTTGAATATGTAGTAGGATTTGTATTTGAATCAACAGTTAAAAATTCGACAAGTTTATACTTGAGACTATAAGTAAACATTCGTTAGGTTTATACCTAAGTCAATATGTAAAGATTGAGCATATTTATACTAAAGGAAAGTAGCCCTTCACAAAAGAGACAGGTCTTACCCCTTCTATCAGCGTATTCAAGATCATTTCAGCAGGGTATATGTATGTATGCGTGCATCAGGGATTGGGTGTGTGTGCAGGTGTTCTTGTCTATCAATGTTATCCAACTGTATAGAAGTGCACATAAGGATAAATAAAATAGTGAATGTTCATTTGTTTATCTTCCGCAGAATTATATAGACTCTATAAGAAACTTTATCGTAAATTTATTTCATAATTTCCTGAAAACAATATATATATATATATATATATATATATATATATATACAAGTGTAGACTGATTTTATATGAAAATGTAGGTATTTATTTGTTAATATGTCTGCATAGCATATGAAAAAGACAAAGTATTCGGCAAAAATAGAAATACACGTCCTAATTGCAACAAAAACACGTTTAAAAACACGTTTAAAATAAGAGAAGCCCTTATCATATTAAACAAAAAAACACCTACAAACATCAACTAGGAAAACGAGAATATATATACATATATATATATAGAGAGAGAGAGATAGATAAATATATATATATACACTGATGTGGATGACAATATATATATATATATATATATATATATATATATATATGTGTGTGTGTGTGTGTGTGTGTGTGTGTGTGTGTGTGTGTGTGAATAAAAAAAGACAAGAGGAAAAACTTAAGCGACGCATTTCGTCCTCTGAGAAACTTTATAAAGAGAAATCTAAGAATGTATTTCGTTGCACGTATTTTTATAGAAGAGCAAGGATGTCACTGGTTTATCAAGGCATTTGAATTTGAGAACGTTTATGGATATTCATCAGGTGGTTGAAAGGTCAGACAAGATATGTGGAGGACACAAAGTGCCATAATTCAAAATATCGCAAGATATCGGCTAGGAATATTTTCCCTCTTGACTTTTTATTCATTTTATTCCTATCTGAAAATAATATATAAACATAAAGACATTTTATGTTTAACATTCTTTTTTATAGATACAAATATTTAAGTAAATGCTCTGTTTATAATAAACCTCATTTACCGGCCTGAATGTCCGAGAAATCTTCACTGAAAATATTCGCCCTACGACAGGATTCGAACCTGTATCCTATACGGAACCGTCATTTAGAGGACGAAAATTTTCAGTGAAAATATCTCGGATATTCAGACCGGTAAATGTTGTTTAATACTGTTTATTATAATCAGAACATTTACTTAAATATTTGTATCTATAAAAACGAATGTTAAACATAAAAATGTCTTAAAATAATTGTCGGACTTTGTCTATTTCATAATGTATATATATATATATATATATATATATATATGGCATCCGCTAAAAATAAAGGTCGGAAGTAATAAAATATGTCGGATTACAAAACATCTATTAATACCTCATATATATATATATATATATATATATATATATATATATATATATATATATATATATATATATATATATACACATACCTCAGATATATAGATATATATATATATATATATATATATATATATATACATATACTCTCTCTCTCTCTCTCTCTATATATATATATATATATATATATATGGCATCCGCTAAAAAGTCGGAAGTAATAAAAATATGTCGGATTACAAAACATCCATTAATACCTTTTATATATATATATATATATATATATATATATAGAGAGAGAGAGAGAGAGAGTATGTGTGTGTGCAAGGAACAGTAGGAATGCCAGAGAATCTAAAGTGCAGTTTATATTATTCACGTTTATTGTTATTATTTTATTTTATTTCATTGTTGCTGTCTATTCATTTCTTTCCGGGTCTCGACCAGAAACCGTAGGTCAGAAATGCCATCATAATATTTTCCACTGAGCAATTTTGAAAAAAAAATCACTCATATTTTATATAGAAAAAGCCCTTCGTACATTGTAGGCTGTATTCATGTTTTGTATTTCTTTAAGGCATGGGCAGTTTGTTTACATTGCGCAGATCAGTACGAAAGTTTCAGTAATTGCGCAGATCAGTGTTGCTAACATTGTGTGAAAATTTTGTGTGAATTGATTGGACGGTTTTTGAAATATTAGAAAAAATTTATCTAGATAATAATTTGGCACGCAGTATATATATATATATATATATATATATATATATATATATATATATATATATGAAGAAATATACTCTTAAGGTGTGCTATATTAATGGGATAAAGTGCTCAATATAAGACATAGAGCGTGAGTAAATATAAAAAGTGAACATTGAAGTCAACGCTGAGAGGCGACAGGCTGTTTCATGCTAGACGCATCTAGCATGTAACAGCCTGTCGCCTCTCAATGTTCACTTTTACATATATATATATATATATATATATATATATATATATATATATATATATATATATATGCCACCATTTTTTAATAGTTATACTGTTATAGTTTATGTTTATCAATGCACTTTTGATTAATAAAGAGGCACGGCCATTGAACCAAGACTGATTGAAGATTTTCTATTGAGTCGACAATGTGTTAAATTTAGAGTGCTTTGAATAACGTCTGCTTGACTAAGACATCGACTGTCCGTATATCAATTCAGAATAGAACAAGGGATTAGATTCTTATCTTGAACACAAGAGTAAATTAACTTCCTCCTTAACCAAACAGTTTCTTGCGTTTGCCGATTGGCGCCCATTTTGTCATGAAAGAAAATAACGATTTCGGATTTTTTTTTTCCCAACCAAATCGTTTTATTCTTATTAAAAACAATTTTGATTTTTAAATTTAAGTTTTTTTTTTTTTTGTGACTGTTCCATACGTTAGCAAGAATAAAAAAAATAACCAGAATAAAATGTAGAAAGACACAAGTAACTAATTCACTGAAACAAAAGCTGAAGGCTGATGCCAACATCTGTTGCAGTGGACATAGAGTACAACATCTAATGATCCGTGAAGTAAAAAAGAAAGGAAAATAACAATAATAGAAAACTAGGTTATAAATAGCGGATTTCATTGGACTCTGAATTAGGACAGCCCATTTTTTTTTTTTTTACTGTTGTCAACTCTCCTCTTTTACTTGCCTTTCTATATCACTTACCCTTAAATTTATTCTCTCTTTCCACTCCTCTCTCTCTCTCTCTCTCTCTCTCTTTGTCTATCGCTTTCACTTTCTCTTTCGCAGACACACTTTTCTCCTCTCTTTTTTTTTTATCGGGCGCACGCCGTTAGCAAGTTAGCAGTTACTATTATATAAGGAGTTCGATATTCATCGAGTGTCTCTTGTATATAAGCCTTGTGTCAGACACTGAATGATAAATCAGAGTGCCGAGTTCAAATTCCAGTCGGGTTCGTTACATTCACTTACGCGCAAATACCATTAAGAAAGGTATGAATCCATCTCTATTCCCCCCAGCTATGGGCTAAATAGTAGGACTTGTATTTCGAAAAAAATTATTGTCATTCTCAAAAAATGTTGATGCAATATTCACTTGCAAATAAATAACCTACAAAGGGTTTCTTTTCTTCTTTACTTATGTGCCGTGTCCCCTCAGGACATAGGCGATCATAGCTCTCCACAACTTCCTGTCACCTGACGCTCTTAATAAGTTTTTTTTTTTTATTTCTGTTATTTCTCCTAAATCATGTTCGGCATCCATTTATTCAACCTAACTAAGTACGTTATACGTTGTTTTTCTCTATTCCTCTTACCTTCAATCTGTCCTGGGAATATCAGATTTTCTATGACCTCTTTCTTGTTTACGTGCCCCCAGATACATCAACTGTTTATTCTTGAAAAAAATCAGTCAACCAATCATATAACACAAGAAAACTTTTCGTAGCACAGACATACTACGCTGATCCCAGGCATAAGTTTGAAAGGGACAAAGGGAGACTAACTTTGATCCTACAAATACTCTGATCCAAAGTGTAAATATTGTTCATCCATCTTTTTGTGTGTGTGTGTACCGCTCAATATATATATATATATATATATATATATATATATATATATATATATATATATATATATATATATATATATTACATAGATAAAGCCCTTCGTAAAGTGTGGGATGTACTTGTCATAACAATTTTTTGTATCACTTTGAGGCATGGACTTCCAGGAATCCCTTCAATTAGTCTACTGCAATCATTTCCAACCAGACCTAGGGCTCCAACTACAACAGGGATTGTTGATGTTCCCATATACCACATTTTTGAGATTTCTATTTCAAGGTTCTTGTATTTTGACAGCTTTTTGAATATCTTCAAAGATACATTGCAGTCAGCAGGGACTGCCATATCAATAAGGAGGCACTTTTTTGTTTATGGTCTTTAATAACAATGTCTGGGCGGGTCGGCCTTGATTGTTCTGTCAGTATTTATTGTGTAGTCCCATAGAATTGTAACAGGTCCTATCTCCGTAACCGGGTCTGGGTGGTGTTCATACCATTTTCTTTCAGTTTCCTTCCCGTAGAAGTTGCAGATATTCCATTGCAGATATTAGCCCACTCTGTCATGTCGGGTTTTATATTCAGTCGGTGTCAATATCGTGCAACCTGATACAAGATGATCAATCGTTTCTGGATATTTATCACAGAATCTGCATTTTAGGCTAACAATATTTTAGTATATGTGCTTGTATTATTATTATTATTAAAAGGTTGGAGTGTTAAAGAAATTCCGATATCGATGAGACATTTAGTCATAATAATACACCAAACATCGTGACAATGATGTTTTTATTTTTTGTTGAAAACAAACACATTTCCGGGACAAACACAAAAGAACGACTTAATGAGTAAAGAGAGGAATATTAAAACGGGTGTCTGCTATTTAGGTTATTTGTGTACTTAAAGCACCCAACTATAAGCAGGATGCGGATAAACCTTTTGATATTAGGCAATAAAAGACCCTTTAATAACTCTAATATTCTTTACTGTTATAGAAATATATTAAAGATTTAAGCATATGACAACCCGATTCTCTTAATATTACATGACGTGATTTCTAACCAATCACTTTCTCTATCTCCGTGATTTCCAATGTATTTCTATAGTAAAATGATTTACCATTCAATTCTACAGTAAAGCTATTTACAAGGAATTTCCCTAGTAAGATAACTACAGTAAAATAAATTAGCCAATATATAACAGTCCTATTCTCTCAATAATGTTTGCCTTCATTCCTGGCTGTTAATAATCACTACCTCGTCATGTTTTATATATAACTATAATAAAATCATTTACAATGAGATGAAACTTTACATATTTGATAATAAAAGACTCCTTAAAACAATTTCTAATGTTCATTACTGTTATAGAAATATATTAAAGATTTAAGTATATGACAATCTTGTTCTCTCAATAATCGCTGACTTAATTCCTAACTAGTATCATTTTCTATCTATGTGATTTTCAATGTATTTCTATAGTAAAATTATTTACAATTCAAAATCTATAGTAAAGTTATTTACAATGAATTTCACTAGTACGATAACTATAGTAAAATAGATATCACTATTGCCTGATGTTTAATATTTTCCTATAGTAAAAACATTTACAATGCGATGAACATTTATATATTAGATAATAAAAGTCTCTCTAATATCCTGTAATGTTATGGAACGTACTAAATTATAAGATATATAACAAGCCTATTCTCTCAGTAATGCTTTACTTTATTTCTGTCAGAGAAATTCTTTGTTCCTTTGAATTTCATTTCTAGAGTAAAATTATTTACAATTCAAATAAAGCTATTCATAAAGCTATTCATAATGAATTTCACTCGTAAGATAACTATAGTAAAACAATATTTTTTAAAAAATATAACAGTCTACTTTCTTACTAATGCCATTCGTCCACACTTAGAATATCGCTGCCACATCTGGTCTGTTGCTCTGGCTAAGTATTTAGAGATTATTGATAAATCCTTAGAAGTATCAGTAATATTATTGGTCCTGACCTGGCATCTCGGTTTAAGTTACTTCCTTACCGTCGTAATATAGATTCCCTGTGCCTTTCTATAAATAATTTCATGGTAATTGTTCGGGTGAGCTCTTCACTATGGTACCGAGACTTTATCAATTTAAGCGCAATATTACACTGATGGTGAGGCCTCATCAATTTACGGTTGAGCTAACAAGATGTAACCGTAACTTCTATGCTAAGAGTTTCTTATCTCTCACTTCTCGCTTGTCGAACACTCTTCCGGCTTCTCACTTTCCGGCCAACTTTGATCTTCAAAAATTTTTATGTAATGTCAATCTTTATCAAGTGTCTTTCTTATTCCTCTTATTCTATTGTTCTCGCTCCTTAATAAGGTTTCTTTTTTCTTTTTTTTCTTATTCTTTTACACTCAGTAACCCCTTGTGTCTTAGTGGTTTTACCATATCTTTCTCATTTTATTTTCATCGTAGTACACGTGGTAAATATCATAGGATATATTTTTGAAAAACTGGTTTAAGGAAAGATTAATGCTTTTTGCCGAATTTTTTCGGTAATGCTAAATAAAATTCATACTGCTCGTTTATAATACGTCATCAAGGAGTTTTCATTCACACAAAAAAAATGCTAAACTCAAACGTAAAAAATAAACATAAGTAACGAATATCTATAATATAAATGTAAACAGAATATCGTCAGTCTTGCAAGCTGTAGCTCATGAGTTCTGGCCTTGCTTGAGGTGAAATGATTAAAAAAAAATGCTTGCCTCAATTTATGGTTACTGGTAAACCCTTTTCCCTAATGTGTAATGTAGTCTATAATAAACCTATTTACAATCCGATAGACATTTAGATATAGCTTTAGTTATTATTAATTGTTGAAAATCGGTAGTTAAATTGTCAGTCTTGCAAAATGAGTGCAGAACTCCTGAGTTCTGTCTTTACTGGATGCTATGACCTTCTGATAGAGGAGACTTGATCGAATAAATATTTACAGGTCAAATATGAATATATTTAACCAAAAGCTTACACTTTTATTAAGAAAAAAAATGTAACCATAAAAATATTCGAATGAAATGTCATGGAAATGTCTTTGGAACAAACATGTTGCAGGCATTCAAAACAAAGAAGAATTTTTGAGATGATCTAACAACCAGTACTTTCAAGTGTTTGTAAAGTTTACATCACCAATGCAATACAGATATACTGTTTGACCACCAGACAGCGCTAACAGCTTTTTAGAAATTCCGATTACAAATAACGATAAATCTGAGAGGCCTGTCAGATTACGGGAGAAAAATATGAAAGATTTTCTTTGATAAATATTGGCATGTTATTCGATAATCCATACGTTAATACGATTCTTGAGTTTTAGAATCGGTACGTTAATATGGTTTCGCTATTCTGGAAACAGACCATATTACTTAAATAAAATTCTAATGCGTATCAATTTTCGTTCTTTATTTATTTATTTCTTAATTTCTTTCTTACTTTCTTTCTTTCTTAATTAAATTCTTTCTTTTGTAATTAATTTCTTACTTTCATTTTTTTCTTTCTTTCTTAATTTCTTTCTTTCTTACTTGCTTTCTTTATTTTTCCTTTGTTTCTTTCTTTCATTCTTTCTTTCATTCTTTCTTTCTTTCTTTCTTCCTTAATTAATTTATTTATTTCTGTCATTCTTTCTTTCATTCTTTCTTTCCATCTTACTTTCTTTCTTTCTTTCCATCTTACTTTCTTTCTTTCTTTCTTTCTTTCTTTCTTTCCATCTTTCTTTCTTTCTTTCTTTCTTTCTTTCCATCTTTCTTTCTTTCTTTCTTTCTTTCCATCTTTCTTTCTTTCTTTCTTTCTTTCTTTCTTTCTTTCCATCTTACTTTCTTTCTTTCTTTCTTTCCATCTTACTTTCTTTCTTTCTTTCTTTCTTTTTGTCATTTTTCTTTCATTTCTTTCTTTCTTTCTTTCTTTCTTTCTTTCTTTCTTTCTTTCTTTCTTTCTTTCTTTCTTTCTTTCTTTCTTTCTTTCTTTCTTTCTTTCTTTCTTTACGCATGAAAGAAGTGCAGATTTATTGAGTGAGTCAAAGTGTGAAGCGACCAGAAATAGTAAAAAGCGTCAATGAAAAAAATATCTACTTTCCGATTGGAATAGAAGTGGGTGCTGAAAAATCGGGGTAATTGAATTTTTTCCCAGATCTAATAAGATAAAAGACTGGAAATAAACTGTTGGTGGAAAGTCTGTGGGGTGGAGGAGTAGGATTAGTTTACAATTTACTATATTTAGATGAAAATAAACAGGTAAATATGTTGGAATAAGAGGAGTGATTTTTTCTTGAGAATTAGTAAGCCTCAGTGAGCAAATACAGGCATACGGGCACAACAGATGTCTATGTCAAGATTTCCTCACCTAAACTTCGTCTGGCACTAACCAAAAATATTAGCTACCCATGTGACGATCGGACATGTGTCAGGAATTAGATCCTTACGTGTCCATTGAGAGCAGTCATTTGGTAAATTAGGTTATTGTCTAGGGCAGCGTTTCTCAACCGGGATTCCCCGAAACCCTAAGGTTCCGCAAAAATTCCCCAAGTGTTCTGCGAGAACAGGTGAGATAAGCTAATGTACTTTTGACATTTTATTTAATTACATATACCTAATATTACTAAAAACATACAATATATTCTTGGTTATTGTAATATTCTGTTTACATTTATATTATAGGCGTGTGATATTCGTTACTTATGTTTAGTTTTTACGTTTGAGTTTAGCATTTTTTTTGTGTGAATGAAAACTCCTTGATGAAGTATTATAAACGAACAGTATGAATTTTATTTAGTATTACCGTAAAAATTCGAAAAAGAAGTATTAATTTTTCCTTAAACCAGTTATTCAAAAATATATCCTATGATATTTACCACGTGTACTACGATGAAAATAAAATGAGAAAGATATGGTAAAACCACTAAGACACAAGGGGTTACTGAGTGTAAAAGAATAAGAAAAAAAAGAAAGAAACATTATTAAGGAGTGAGAACAATAGAATAAGAGGAAGAAGAAAGACACTTGATAAAGATTGACATTACATAAAACATTACAGAAAGATATGGTATATAATTTTGTTTTTGCGCAGGGGTAGTTTATTTTAAGGTTTACGCAAGGGTAAAAAGTTTGAGGAACGCTTGTTAAAATCGGCCAGGGTGATAAAATTCTTATAAAAGGAGTTCTATACTGCAATCCTCTGTATAATCTAATGTAATCTTGTGTAATTACCTTATGATGACGTATTGGACAGGGAGGAGGTGAACAGCGTAGAGATAACCTAATGTGCCTAATATACTGAGAGCGCTCTACTATTGTAAATTTGTACAGACTAAGTAAATTTATCAAGCAACAAGCAATTGAGTAACTAATTTCTGTCTGAATTTCTTGGATGACGAGTTATCATTATGTACATTATTTACATTTGAACTAATGTCCTCATCTTTGTTGTTATTATCACCTGATCAACTCCTGCTTGAATTTTTGGGTGAGAAGTTATTATTTATATTTGAACTTCATTTTAATCAATTCGACCCAAGCAAGGCGATAATGCCATTAAGACGCAAGAGGTTACTGGGAACAAAAAAGAATGAAAAAAAAAAAAGCTTAGAAAGAACCGGAAACCCAATCCGAAACAGGGATCAAGGGATAAACCTCTACACTTAGTCGTAGAGTGTCAATCGGAGGATAAGTGAACCTGTTTATTTTTTTACTTATGTCCTCATTTTTGTTGTTATTATCACTTTGTCACCCTCAGTCAGAAATTTGGGATGAGAAGTTATCATCATTTAGATTTTGTCTAATGTCCTCGTCTCTGCTGTTATTATCATCTGATTACCTTCTGCCTGAATTTTTTATGGATGAGGAGTTGTTATTATTTACATTTGGACTAATGTCCTGATCTTTGTTGTTGTTATCACCTGGTCAACTGCTGCCAGAATTTTGGAGATGGAGAGTTTATAACGCACATTCCAAATCCAAATCCAGGACCTATTCACTCGTGTTAGTGAAACCCCTCACTGATATATCTTCAGGGATGTAGCCGTACTCACGCTTGGTGTGTGAGGCGATTATTTAACCCATAGCCTCTGAGGAGTTCATCCGACCCCTAACAGCTCTTCTTTTTTCCTTTTTTTTTTTTTTTTTGGCTGGTGGGATTGCACTTACCCTCCTTAGCAGGGTCTGGTGCTAACCGGTTTAGTCGCCGACCACTCGTTCACTCAGATTCAGAGTTGACCTTACCCTAGGCCGGCTTACGGCCATATCGTTTTGAAACTCCGATTCTCACAAGATCACCAAAGTTAAGCAATGTCGAGCCTGGTCAGTGTCGATATGGGTGACTGCTTGGGAATAACAGATGCTGTAAGCTTGCATGTCCGCGGGGTGTAGTGAATAACGGCTCGTAATTAGAAATCGGAGGATGGGGTTCTAATACTAGTCGAATTACTTTATATTCGCTTACGCGAAAATACCTTTGAGAGAGATATGAATGCACGCCGACTCAACTATAGGCTAATTAGTGGGACTTGTATCAGTAAATCTTTATTAACTCCAAAAAATGATTACAATCTAAAGATAAGTATTTTCTGGCTTTAAATAACCTGTTGGTAAGCCATAAAAAATAAAAATCAATAAAAAAAAAATGATATTCTTCTAGACCGGTTACCACCCAAGATTATTGGATCAAGTTGGTTTAGTTATTTACCTATAGCTGGTGGGTAGGAGAAATAGATCCATATCTTTCCCAAGGGTATTTGCATATAAGTGAATGTAACGAACCCGACTGGAATTCGAACACCACTCACCGATTTCTCATTCGGAGTCTTTATCTGTCTGACACAAGGCTTATTATATACAAGAGACACTCGATGAATATCAAACTCCCTTTTACTCTCTGATTCTTCAAGACGAGACGCTATCCTTTACTCCACCGTGCTGCTGTCACTGCAAATTACTGCAGCGTTATTTAAAAAGAAATTATTTCCTATTCACCTCCATTAATGTTTTATCTGTTTTGGGTTTCTTTCATAGTATATCTCCATATTTCAAGGACATTAAATGCTTGTCCGTAAATACCTAAATTTATTTTAAATATTTCCCTACTGAAACGAGGGAGGACTTATATGTTCATAGGTTTTATATGACATCAAATAAGCTAATATGAATAGAGGGTGAATTGCTGTTGTTTTTCATTGGTTCAATTTTCGTTGGTTCTTACATGTAATCGATATTTTTATTATTTTTTATCCAATCGTTATCAGTCGACGGTTTTGATATTTAATCGTTGCGAAGACGTTCCTATTTTCTGCGATGCTTGTTTCGGTCGTCTTTTACTAGCAGACCATGAGAAAGGTTGATCTCCATCTAAAGCGAAAAGTCATTGGAAACGGACCACTGATCTTCTTTGACTGAAATTCTTTTTTTCTTTTTTAACTTGACGTCTCTCCTCCACACCTGTCGGTCTATGAGCAGGTGAAAATCTACACGTAACAAGTATTGATTGATTTGTTTGTTTAACGACATGTCAACTCCTTATGGGTCATTTAATGCTAAAAGTTCATTTTCTTGGAAGTTTTGAAGTAATAAAAATATGATATATGTTATTCTGCTTTCACAATTGAATACATGGTAGATGATACTCAGCTTTTGTGCATGTACATGTTTGTGTGGACATAATTTACTACAAGCGGTGATATGTGTGTTTATGTTGTAGTTTTGTTGAAGTTATAGTTTGGAATAGCGCTCGATTTAAGAAATTGTATGATATTATATGGATTAATATCATTAAAATTCTTTCATGTTGACTGTATGATATGACATAATCATATATAATTTTATTTATGAAGAAACAGTATTGAGAAAATAGTATGACGTTAAAAAAACGTTTTTGTGACGCGTTTCATCCGTTAGTTCATCAGACTGCATATTAACTATGGAGTATTTAATGTATATCAGCTATGGAGTATTTAATGTATATCATCTATGGAGTATTTAATGTATATCATCTATGGAGTATTTAATGTATATCAACTATGGAGTATTTAATGTATATCATCTATGGAGTATTTAATGTATATCAACTATGGAGTATTTAATGTATATCAACTATGGAGTATTTAATGTATATCAGCTATGGAGTATTTAATGCATGTCATTTATAAAAATATGATAGATTATTCTGCTTTCACAATTTAATACATGGTAGATGATGCTCAGTTTTTGTGCATATGCATATTTGTGTGGACATAATTTACTGCAAGCGAAGCTATGTGTAGCAAGTTTTGATTGATTGATTTGTTTAACGTCATGTCAACTCCTTATGGGTCATTTAATGCCGAAATTGTGTTTTATTCTAGTTTATCCCTAGAGTAAATACAATGTTAGCGGTACGACATATGCTCTTTTGTTCGACTGCTGCAAGATGGGAACACGTAAAATTTAGCTTTAAACGAATTTATAAAACAAGATTTAGTCTGCAAGTTTTCATATGACTGATTTAGGATTGGATGAGAATTCTACGGAATGGTAAATATATAAGACAACTTGTTAATTTTTATTTTAACATTTCACCGATCAAGTAGGACGACGCTGATTCAACAGCGTAACATGTGAAAATAAAAGTCTTCCCGCGCCCAGTACAAATGTGTACGAGTAAAATCGTAACAGTCGCGCAACTATTCTCTATGTTTTATGTTTTTATCACTTACCTTTTATTTCTCTTTTCTTATCTCTTTTTTCCTTTTTCTTTTTCTTTTTTTTTTTTTTTTCTTGTCTTTTCTATCTTCAGCTATGATAAACGAATGACATCTTTAGGTATTTTCTTTCAGTTTTTCACTGACCTTTAACAAATGTCACTATTTTTTGTCCCCGTCACCTCTCTTTTGTATTTTATAATCACAACTCTCTCTCTCTCTCTCTCTCTCTCTCTCTCTCTCTCTCTCTCTTTCTCTCTCTTGCTACCGTGTACCCTTCTTTAGATGTTATGCATGATGCATGCTTGGGCGATCATGTCTCTTTTCGATTCATGATTGACTTAGCAGATGAATTGCCACAGTAGGCACTTCCTACGGTAGACTGGTTGCCAACCAAAGATATAAGACCCAGTCTGTCTTGCTATTTAACCCATAGCTGGAGGGAGACGAGGTGGATTCATACCTTTCTCAAGGGTATTTACGTGAAAATGAATGTGACGAACTCGACTGACATTTAAACTCAGCACTTCGATTTCTCATTCCGTATCGTTGTCCTACACCACCCGCACATCCAACCTTACAGCACTTGCTATTCCCAAGCGGCCACCCATCATAAGTCCATCCCTGGAATAAAGTCACTGTTATCAGAGTCAGTGTCAGATTAACCAAACAACAAAATGCTATGTGTGTTAGTAGAATATAAAATGCGAACAAAAATGGTGAAAAGCTTTTTAATGACAACGCGTTTTGCCTTCGTGAGTTTCCAGGTCATCACAAATCAACATATGGGCTAATAGTGAAAATAAAAACCTTGCACAAGATATGCCTGGTTAGCAAAATCAATTTACTTTTTTTAAACAACAAATTTCTCATGATATTCAGACCGGTAAATGTTGTTAATACTGTTTATTATAAACAGAGCATTTACTTAAATATAAGCAACTATAACAATAACGTTTAAACAGAAAATATATTAAAATAATAGTCGGACTTAGTCCATTTCACAATATGTGATGTCATTTGGTAATGTTAAGATACACTTCGAGCAGATTTGAGCGTTCGAGAAAAATCATGGGAAATTTGTTGTTTAAAAACGGTAATTTGACTTTGCTAACCATACGCTTCCTCCGTAGCTAAATAGTATATGTGTCTTCCGACAGGAATCGAACCTGTATCCTACACGTACAGGTTCGATTCCTGTCGGAAGACACATATTTTCTATGAAGTTTCTCCGACATTCAGCCCGGTAAATGTAGTTAATGCTGTTTATTATAAACAGAACATTTACTTAAATATTTGTATCTATAAAAATAATGTATAAACAGAATATATATATATATATATATATATATATATATATATATATATATATATATATATATATATATATATATATATATATTCCGAGTGTAACAACAAAATTGTCCAAATCATGTAACATCATGGGATAATTGTCCATCCCACAAAATGTTTAATATCTAAAATACCACTAAACTAATTGAGTTTGTTTTTTCCAGAAAAAGATAAGACGTTTAACCATCTTGATACCATTTGTTGTAAGAATCACTGAAAAACCCTTGAGAAAACCATCCAAGAGAACAGTGAATAAGTTTAAAAAGAGTGAACAGTAGAGAGAAAAACTGGATCAGGAGGTCACAACAGCAAGAAGGATCTTGCATTTCAACTTAGAGATAAATACATACTTATTTTTCAAAGTAGAGTCCAATAGGGTTATAAAAACCTCGGAGTATTCCAGTAAGATATCTTTAATCATTTCTAAGATACAACGGTTCAAAGCTTAATCTAACATTTGTATGATTTTGCTGTTGCACCATATATATATATATATATATATATATATATATATGAAGAAAAAATATATATGGAAAAAACAAAAACAAAAATCCTTATATACAATTATGCTGTTTAATGTTAATATGTCAACATCAAAGACGATCTAATAAACCATCTTGTATTGACATATTCATAAATATAAATATGTCCTGAAGATGGTTTATTAGACCGAAATAATCAGACGTTTGTATTAATATTAAAGCAGCATAATTGTATATAAGATTTTGTTTTGTTTTTCCGTATATATTTTCTTTCATACTGTCGGATTTATATATATATATATATATATATATATATATATATATATATATATATATATATCACGGCAATAAAAAGCAAAGCATTGAAGCAGGTGGCTTGCAGTTCGAACAATATCGGTAATTAATTTACTATTATTTACCATAGCATTTTATTGTTATTAACCAGAATTAACCAGAACCATTTTAATAATAAATTTCTGAACTGTTGATTAATTGCGTTATCTTAATTGTTATTATAAGTAACTGTATAGTGACTTTATTGCTACCCTGTGTGTGTGTGTGTGTGTGTGTGTGTGTGTGTATATATATATATATATATATATATATATATATATATATATATATATATATTGGCTAACCAAATTTTAATTCTGTATTTGTCTTTAAATAAACCGAGTTCAGTATCCGTCGCTTCTTTGACGACAAAGTGATAACATTTCATATCTAAATCGTTCGTCTGTTTAAAATATGTATTAGAAAATATATTCAGTTTAAATACAGAATGATTCATTAAAATGTCTTCAGAGGACCGCACGTTTCTGCTGATACGATTTTCTTGTTACCCACATCGCGTACGATCACCGAAATTAAGCAACGTCGAAACTGGTCAGTACCTAGAGAGGTGAACGCTTGGGAATACAAGGTGCTGTAAGCTTGCATGTGCTAGCGGTGTGATGGATAAGGGCTCGGAATTGTTAGTCGCAGAGCCATTTTCCAGTTTCTGCTGGGTCCCTTATATACACTTACGCGCAAATACCCTTGGAAAATGCACGAATCCACCTCTTATCCCCCTAGCACTAGGTTAATTAGTAAGACTTGTATCACTAAATCATTATTATCTAAAGAAAAATCTTACAATCTAAAAATATTGTCTGGCTTTAAATAACATGCAAAAGGTTGGTAAACCGTAAAAAAACGAACAATCAATTTTCTATTAATCACGTGTTGTTACCGGATAAAAATTTAATTATTGACGTAAGAAATTTGACAAAATTAAAAAAAGATAAATCTTTAAAAATAATTCTGTTTTTACTGATCAATTCCGTAAAGTTCAATAAAATCTTATAATTATCAAAGAAAAACGGTTACATATATAATTTTAGGCTAGATAAATATACATATATATATATATTTAAGGAGAAAATATTTAATATTTTGAAAATATATTCATAGCATTACTACCAAATATAAATACTTGCTTAAAACATTACAAACCACCGCCATCTTTCTACAGATTCATTTTTCATGAAAAAAGATGTCATCAAAGGATGATTTTGGCCATCGTATGCTTGCAAGATTACAGGCTTGTATTGATGCCCAAAGAGGATGCACGGTAGCTGATTAATACGAACACATCTTTTTTTTTTTTTGTACCTGTGCTCATATTAATATGTAAATGTGATCATTTATATTTTATTCAGCTATATTAATCTCATTTGTACTTATTAAATTGAAACACATATTTAAACTGTTGCGTAGATCGATAGATAGATATATGTGAATAGACTTTAGATAGATAGATAGATAGATAGATAGATAGATAGATAGATAGATAGATAGATAGATAGAATTGTTTGGGCTCCGCGAACAAAGATTTATAGGATGTCAGATAGCTAAGCTCAGATGAGCTAGGCATGCTTTCTTTAAATGCAGTACGTCTGGCAGCCTTCCGATGATCCGATCTTACGAAGTTATTTACTTTTTTTCTGATCTTTTTGTGGAGAATATTTTGAATATTTTACATATTTACTTATATTTACCCACATAATACGCAAAGTATATTTGTTTTTAATGTCTGCATGTGCTTACTATAGCGAAATTTATCCCTTGCACTCATTCCTGGCAATCACAATGGCGGACTGTTCTAAAAAATGTTTATTAAGCGTTGTGTGAAAAGACCAACTCCGTGAAATAGCAGAATACTAGAAGAATACTTGTGGAAAATACATCTCAAAATTCGCAGCATTTTTTGACGGCATGGATTAACTGATAGCAATATAAGATTCCCTTGGGCATAAAATGAGGGATAGGTCTTAGCCATCGACACTCTCCGAAGCCATGTGGTCAAAGCACGTCAAAAATAATGATGATTTCACGCAGGCTCGAATCATGTCAGAGAGAAAAATTAAATAAAAACTTATATATAAAGGTTTCATTAAAAACGACTGACAAGGTACTGCGGTAAAGTTTTTTATTTAATTTTTCTTGTGTTCTTAAAATTAAATAAAAAAACTTAAACTCTCTCGTTTTTATATGAAACGTGTATAAAAAGGGATTGCTGCCAAATACACAGTTATGTATAAATATCTATCTATCTATCTCTATATATGTGTGTGTGTGTGTGTGTAAAATATCAGATAAAGTATATCTGTAAAAGGACAATATGAATAAAGGCAAAAGGAGAACTTATCTTAGCCGACGCGTTTCGTCATCTGAGGGACTTTATGAAAGGAAACTTTATCGAAACATTAGCCTCGATAAAGTCTCTCAGAGCACGAAACGCGTCGGCTAAGATAAGTTTTCCTTTTGTCTTTATTCATATTGTTCTTTCACAGATATACTCTATCTGATATTTTAACACACACACATACACACACACACACACACACACACACACACACATATATATATATATATATATATATATATATATACTTCTGTGTGTGTGGGTATTACAATAGATGCTGTACAATATTAATATTTCCTCATTCAGAATTTGAGAATAAGTGTACTGGATATGTTTGAGATAGTGTTAAAATACTGAAGTTTAAAAAAAGAAAAGAAATCAACTGAATCTGATACTCAAAGCCAACGACTGAATATTTGAGATAAAACCATTCTGTGACTGACATCTTGGCCATAAAGTGTGGCAGTTTTTTCATTGCCTCGCGTATCGAGTAACTAGTGAGAAGAGAGAGTTCAATGTTATCTTTTTCGTAGAAGCCATGTTAAACAACAGAGGTTTCATTACTATGAACATCAAGACAGTCAATGTCTCGTCGGGTAGAACTGATGATATGGCGTGATGTTTAGTGCGTGTACAGTATAGAATAAAAAAGAAAGTTACCGCCAAAACAAGAATATAAATTCATAAAGGAGATGAAAAAGAAGTAGCAGTAGTAGTAGAGTAAATAAAGTATTTGCGATGGCGTCAACAACGAAAGAAAGAAAGAAAGAAAGAAAGAACGAACAACAAAAACAATTGTAAATATAGTGAAGGGTTCTAATTATTTAACTTGAGGCTATGATATATATTTAACTCCTTTAAATATTTGTTAATGATTTTCAACATATTTATTTAAAATAAATAAATAAATAATATTTATTTAAAATGAGTTGACGTCTCTTTTTTAGAAAACAACAAAAACAAAAAACAAAAAAAAAACGCTTTCTCCTCCTGAAGAATTTCAGTCCATGTACCTTTGCATAGGTGATGCATCCCCATGACTGGCACAGGCTTCCTGGGTGATGGTTGAATTTAACGACACCCATCTCGAGAATGGTTGTCAACTAAGGCTATAAAACTCAGTCTTTCCAGCCATTTGACCCATAGCATAGGGGAGATGGATTCGTGCCTTGCCCAAGACTATTTGCACGGAAGTGAATGTAACGAACTCAAGTAGAATACGAACTCGGCACTCCAATTTCGCATTCCGACGACGCGCAATCCATTACAAACGCGAATATCTATTTAAATATTTAGTGAACGCCATTTTAAACATGAATGCAATTTTTTTCGTTCGCACCCAGATTTCACCAATAGATATTCACCAATAGATATTTCTTGACGTATCTGCATCATGAGAGTAATTCTGATTTCTTGTTTGATAACCATTTGAGGTTTGGGAACAGCATAATTATTATTTTTTACCGCGCGTGCGCGCATGTGTTTGTGTGTGAAATGCATCAATAACTATGCAGTTTCTTAAGTTGTTATTGATAACATTTTGATTCGAAAGTTTTCCTGTATAATTTTTGATACATATGATTAATATTCGTCACTGAATTAAGTCTATTAACAATGAAGAAGATTATGTTTAAAAATATATGCTAGCTGTATAAAATAAATGATTTTTTCATCATTAGTCTAAAGATTTAACTATGTATGTTACATGTATTATATGTATTACATGTATTATATGTATTACATGTATTATACGCAATTATATGTAATATATTATATGTATTACATGTATTATATGTATTACATGTAATATACGTAATTATATGTAATATATTATATGTATTACATGTATTATATGTATTACATGTATTATACGTAATTATATGTAATGTATTATATATATTACATTATTATACGCAATTATATGTAATGTATTATATGTATTATATGTATTACATGTAATATACGTAATTATATGTAATGTATTATATGTAAGTAATGTATTACATGTAATATATGTAATTATATGTAATTCATTATATGTATTACATGTATTATATGTAAGTAATGTATTCCCAGTCAGTGTAATAGGTCGGTGTTCGTGCCGAATTAAAAAGCAGAATTTTTGGAAGTTGAACTTCCTGTTCGCTATTTCTCTTCATTTGTGGATATCTATGTTGACACTACAACGGTATATGGGTGCCCCACCAAAGCTCTAGCTGACCAGAGCCTGGCAGCTGATCTTTTCTCATACCTAACTTTAACAGGAGAAAACTGGTTGGTCACATTCAATATCTTGAAATCCAAACGAGTGACGTCCCATCATCACCGAGTGGAACAAGAACTTTCCCTGATCGCAATGAATGGATGTTCTCTCAAGGAAATCTCGTCCCTTGACCGCCTATTGAGATTTACGCTCAACCCTAACTCTCGGTAGAGTCTAAAAGCGTCTCTGCGTCCTTGTGGGTGACGAAATATTTTCTATCTTTCCCATAGACGAAACGTCGCAAGCCTGTTACTGCTCTTTCGCTATTTCTATGGAAAATGTTCAATCGAACTAATTCCTTTAATTCCACAACTTCCCACCATCATGTCCAAGATCATCCCTGCCACGCACATTGTAGTGAACCATTCCGTTGACATTCCATTGGTAAGTTCCTCTGGAGTATCTTCTTCTCACGAAATGTTTTGAGGAACCGACTCCCAAGAGGATGCTTCCCCGATCATTTGCACTCTTAACCTGTTCAAGTGTAGGGTCAACCGTTATCTTCCCCATAGGATCCCTCACTAAAGATGCTGGAAAAATGATCGGTTTTCTCTACTGTTCCAGTAAGCACCTGACTCTGCCTGCTATTCAAGAGTACCTGACTCTGCCCTGCTTTTACAAGAGCCAGATCGGGCCGAAAATGGAGTGTTGTTGCCATATATGACCAGGGGCTACCCAGTTTTCCCAGTCTCAATAGGGTTCAAAAGCGTCCCCCCGTCCTCGTGGGTGACGAATTATTTTCCATCTTACAACCCGTTTCTCACAGACGAACCGTCGCGAGACTCTCGCTGCTCTATGGCTGTTTCCATGGAAAGTGACCAGACGAACTACATTCCTTAATTCCACCCGTCCTAACCCCTACGGCTAAGACCCGCCATGCGACGCACATTGTAGCGAACCGCCCTCATTCTTTTCATGGCAAGAACACGCTATGCCACTTACATAGTAGCAAATCACCCACATTCCCTCCGTATTCCATCGATGAGAAGTAAGTTCTACTCGAACAGCTTCTTCTAGCGAATACACTGCTCTGTGGAAACCCCATTACTATAATCTTAACATGTCCAAGGCTAGGGTTAACTATTATCTTCCACTCCTATCCACACAAATTACCTCCTAACGTAACCCTCTAACTTGAGGGCCTTGTAAAGGGTGAACCTTAAAGCAAAAAAATATCTTGTAAATTCCACGCGAGTAGCTTCTTTCCACGAACCTCTATATTGTAGAACCGACTCCCAAGAGGATGTTTCCCCGATCACTACAATCTTAACCTGTTCAAGTCTAGGGTCAATCGTTATCTTTCTCACATATCACCAGAAACTATGCTTCTTACTCTGTAACCCTCTACCTCGAGAGGCTCTTGCGTCTTGTACATCATCGTAAAATAATTTGGAGCCTCGTGCGAACCGTACTAAGACTAGCTTAGTAAGTAATATGGAAAGGAAGGGAGAAATTCAAGACAAGATCGTAAAAAGAATGAATAATGAAGCAAAAAGACAATGCAACTCTGATAGAAAACCACTGACCAGTAGATTAAATAAAAAAAGAAGAGACAAGAACAAATAAAAGAAAACAATCGTCGGTAAACGGAAATGCTGATTTCCTGCGTTTCAGGCGAAGGGTGTACAATCTGCACATGTTAAAACAAACGAGATTAACAAACGAGAACGGTGTGGAAAGCAGAAGATAAGAGAAACAAAAACGGATAGGAAACGAAGAATATTGAGAGAAAAAAAAAAGGCGGTTGGAAATGGGTATAGCAATAATAGAATTAACGATAGAAATTGACTCGAGTCCCTGCCGGATAAAAAAAAAAAAAAAAAAAAAAAGATAGGCATTTGCAAGTTGCAAGGTATCGGTCGACATCTATTGACTGACATTACGTAGCTGATATGTTAACGGCTTCTCATCAATAAATATGATATATGGTCCCGGCTTGAGTACAGTGCCAAAAAAGTCGATACTCTTACACATTTGATGCTATACTCATCTGTGCTTCTCTGTACATAAGAGTTTAAGCATAAAATCTACCACCTAAACTATCTATATATAAAATTATGTGACTTTCGTTAGGCTGTCCGACTAAAATAGCCATACATTGACTGATCGAAACCAAATTTGGAGGAGAAGTGCAAACAGGTAATGGGAACACAATACAGTTACTTTTACTAAGGTGCATAGTTTAGTACAATAAATTTTCATTGATTTTTTTTTAAATTAAAAGTTTTATTATTTAGCATAAAAAATATTCGTACTATTTTAAAAACAATTTCATGATTAAAATAACAAATAATTATTTAATAAAAATGCAGTATTGCTTTTTGCATATCATTTCTTTATTTTTTTTATACAAGAATCCAGTTTCCAGTTCGCCATGTGTTTTCGAGAACTATAAGCAAATCACAAGTCTAAACGCTTTAAAAAGTTGGAATTTGGCTCCAGAAAGAAATATTTACGCATGGTCAGTTGTATGTTGCATGCTCAAGAGTAAGAAATTCGAAGAATTTATTTTTCGCTGTTAAAAAGGAAAAAAAGGTCATTTTCTTAAAAAAAAATATTCATTATCATGAAGTCCTATAAAATTAAATTAAATTAAAGAAGTTATTAAACCGTGAAATCAACTTATTCAAATTTTATTGATTGGTTTGCGAAATTTTTGTAAATCTTAACCAAAAATTTTAGCGATAACTTCAACAATACTAAATACTGTGAGTATTTTAACAATCGTCAGCGTGTTGCAAAAAAATACTAGTATTATAAAAGACGAACTGATTCTCTGCCC
The DNA here is from genome assembly GCA_903632075.3 of Acanthosepion pharaonis. NCBI lineage: Eukaryota > Metazoa > Mollusca > Cephalopoda > Sepiida > Sepiidae > Acanthosepion > Acanthosepion pharaonis. The sequence goes on along the minus strand of CAHIKZ030004155.1, from coordinate 3,643,350 downwards.
GTCACACACTGTCTGCGTGTGCCTTTACATACGCGTATGTAATCTATATGCGTATGTCAATGATTTGTGTCTATGTCACATGTGCGTGTGTCATGTAATGTATACACATACATGCACATACATACACAATTTGACTGAGTTTGAAGTAATATATTAGAATAACACATCACCTTCTCACACAGTCTGAACAACTCCTGCATTGAGCTGAGCATTAAAATCGTAAAGTTGAAAGCAAAAATAAAACTTTTTAAATTCTAAAAGAAAAAATAGATAATTATAACATTTTATTAAGTTTATCGGAAGTTATTCGGTAATAAAAAGAAGTATCTAAAAAAAAAAAAATTTGTAGAAATATATTTTAGACCTGTCATTAAATTAAAATATACATGCGCACAGGCAAACGTACATACCTGTACAACTTGAATAAAATTAAAATGGACACGTGTGTCGCCAAGGCTAATTTCCATTTCGCTCTGGCAACAATCCCTGGGTAATAGGAAAAAGCTGAAATGTAGTCATTTTTATGACTGGTTCTGTATTATGTTTTCTTATAAATGTCTTATCTTAAATGGACAAATAAATGATCAGAAATTTGATTATCGTGTCATCAGTGAAACGACAGTTACCAAACCAGTTTATGATGAAAAAGTTAACAGTTGACAGTCAAAATTTATATTATACTGTCTTTTTTTGTCTTACGCCCTTAACACGTTGACAACACTGATTTGCTAACAACGTCGAGCCTGGTTGTTACATAGTGTTGTGGAGTCCTCCCTCTAAAAAGTCTTTGTTGGACTCTTCCGCCTACTATAAGATTATTAGAACAGAATTCTTCGGGAACATTGGACCAGATTGTACAACTGTCAAACTCTCTGTATACTACTACTGTACTGATGCGGCATCCACCCTGGGCGGATTGAGCCGGCTTCTTCCTGTTATGAGAAGAAGATTCTTGAGAAAAAAAATCTCTGTATCTGCAGAGAGGAACCCGGACGAGACTTTGCCGAATGGCAATGTTTCGTCTGGGGTAGTAGGCAGACCCTGAATACATCCCTCGTTTCTGTTAAATATTAACAATCGACCAGATTGTTCGTAACTGTCGAACTCTCTGCCTTGAGCAGAGAGGAACCCGTTTATGCGGCTTGTAAGGGAATATTTTTGGCCGAGTCTACGGGGTCGGAAAACCAACGGTTAACTCGGCCTTGTGTCACATACATCCCTCGTGGGGGTGTGGGGGATGTTAGATATTAACAGTGAGTAGATTGTTCATCTGTTGAACTCTCTGCCTCGGCAGAGAGGAACCCGGACGAGGCTTTATCAAAGGGCAAAGTTTCGTCCGGGGAGGTAGACAGGCCCTGAACCTGTTTATACGGGTTCAAAGGGAATATTTTTGGCCGAGCCTACGGGGTCGGAGAACCCACGGTTAACTCGGCCTTGTGTCACATACATCCCTCGTGGTGGGGGCTGTTAAATATTAACAGAGAATAGATTGAGCGCTAGTTCATTCGATACACTCTCACTCGACGTCTAGAGTCTCTTCTGGTGTACTTACTGTTTAATATACGATATATCTGCAAACCTGGTTTTTGTTACTTCTTAACCATTTACTTGGTCACAACATCTTAGCGGAAGAGTCCAACATAGACTCTTTAAAAGGAGGACACAACACATAGATGGATGACTGGTCGGGAAATCAGGTGCTGTAAGTTTTGATGTGAGAGGTGATGTAATGGATAAAGGCTCAGAATTGTTAAGGGTCGAGTTCCAGTTCGAGTCGGGTTAGTTATTACGTGCAAATACTCTTGGAAAAGGTATGATTCTACTTTTTCTCTCCATCTATGGGTTAATTAGTAAGTATTGTACCACTAAATCATTACTATCAGCCAAAAAAATTCTTACATTCTAAAATATTTTCTGGATTTAAATAAACTGCAAAGGGTTGATAAACCGTAAAAAAAACGAAACAATCAATCAAAAATGTCTTTTTATTATTTCATGTCCTCTCATGAATTTGGTCACCATGACATTTTCTAACTTTCTGTCTTTCTTTGTTCTGTCTCTTTAATAACCGTCTTTATCCTTGTTCTGTCGTCTATTCACTCAATGTCTTCACTGCTCCTCTTGACTTCATCAGGTCATGCGGGTGTTACATTCTCCAAGCCTACTTTCCTCATTGTCTAAATGTGTTAAGTGCCGATGTATTAACTGTTTTCATTTAATCACCACAGAGAACTTTTTCTGCTTGCACTCGGCATGGCAGAAGCTAAACTCCAGGAGAGCAACACTTTGGGCCATCTTGGGCTCACTTTTTCACACTGACAGGAAGTGAAGCGATTATAGCGACGCCATTGCTCGGTATAATGCTAGGAAAGTTCGTTCACTGTGTCGTGCCAGACAATTTTTTTTCCTCATCAGAATCCATGTTGCACATTTATAAATCTATCATTTGTCCATGCATTGAATATTGCTGCCATATCTGGCCTAATGCTCTTACTATATATCTCGAGATTGTTGACAAAATTCAAAGAAAGGTCCGTAATATAATCGATCTTGACCTGGCATCTCGGCTTCAGTCGCTTTCCCACCAACATGACGTGGCTTTCCTCTGTCTTTTCTAGAAATATTTTCATGGCAATTGTTCTGATGAGCTGTTCCCCTTAGTGCCTTAGCTGCATAAATTTAAACGTTCTATTAGATTGGCAACTAGTTCTCACCGTTTTGACTATTGAACTAGCGTCAGTTATAGTCTAAGGATTTCTTTTCTTGTACGTCTTGTCTGTGAAACTCCTTTCCGATTTCTTGCTGCCCCCCCTCCTTCAAAATTTTAATTCAACATCAATCACCATCTTCTGTTTTCCTGAATCCTGTTCCTATATTGTCCTTTTCCTCACTTCACTTCATTAAAAACTTATTCTCTTATTTCGTTAATTGTGGTGGAACTATTTAAAAAATTACTAAGAAACAGAAGATTTCGTTAGTGTTGTGGTAGGATCCACCTAATTTGCATAGTGGAGTACCGACCATATAAATATGGTTGGTACCGGGAAGACGAGGGGAGGAATCAAGAGATTCAATCCAGAGACTCTGCCCGACTGCGACTAAGTCAACACATTCTCCAGGAACGGTCTTCCCAAGAATATACAAAAGACTATATGTAAATATTGTGTACACTTTCTTGTTTCAATACATTTTGTTCTAAGTACATTTTGTGTTGCATTATTATTCCATGCATTAGTCAAGTTTCAACAGTTAGGGACAAAGAAAAGAAGGCTTAACTGCCGGGTAAAATTAGTTCTTCCATATGGCGGTAAATAATTTCCTCGTAGGTGAAGAGAAAAGTGAAAGTAACAGGAATGTGGTTCTACAGAAGGATACTGAGAATATCATGGACCGAACATGTGAGCAACGATGAAGTTTTAAGTAAAATGAAATGAAAATAGATACTTACATACGCAATCAAAAAGTAACATAGGAAAATCTCTTTGGCACATAATGAAGAAGGGAGGCTCGGAGAATTTGACACTCATAGGATATATCAGAGGCAAAATGGATAAGGGTCAGCGGGCCAACTACCTGACAGGATGAAGGGAAAGAAGGTGGAAATAATGATAAAAATACAAGCGTTACTAAGAGCTGCAAGGGATAGGACAATGAGGAGAGCGATGATCTTTCACGTCTTGAAAGAATACGACACATAGAAGAAGAAGAAGAAGAAGAAGAGAAGGAGGAGGAGGTTCCAGCACTGAGTTAAATTAGTAACTTTTATAAAGAAGAAAAATCGAACAAGTTCACCAAGTGCTATTCTCCAGTTTCATATCCCAACCGAAGGGTTAGCGCCTGCCACAGTTACTCGGCTGATTATGGTAATCATTTGCAGATAAGCAAGCCAGGAACGTCTACGCAGTCCTGACAGTGAATAAATACGATATGGACATGTTACTGGTTTTCTTCATTCCGATCTTATTTTCTCGGACGATTTGTCGATAACTGTCAAATAGAACCGGACTTCTTCCACGAAATGTGCCGAGAGGATTCTATCTACGCTCACCAGCTGCTTGCCTAAGCCAACCAGGCAACGGTCACAAGGCACCGTTCAGGCGTAATACACTAGATGCATCTAGCGCCTTTCCCGTTAATACTTACTCACGTTCTTCTATCTCTGCTCGCCTTAAGACCTTACTCTTCTTTTCCTATGTATTTATTTACCACTCTCCTCTTTGCTGCTTGCACTCTTTCTTTCTTAGCTCCGACCATCCAACCAATAGTCTTTCTTTCCTCATCTAATACTACCTATCGTCTTTATTCGATCAAACCTGTCATCGATCAGTTTACGATCGAACTTTACAGTCAGATTCTATTTGGGCATGCCAAAAGGATGAAGCACTTCTCTCATGACCTCGAGTTTGTTTGTTTTTTTCAGATCTTGGGGTTCCCAATAAAACTATACTTTGATTTTGAAACGAGGCTAAAAGAAATGGTAATGATTTTCAGCGTGTAGTAACGGTTAACTTCACGTTTGGAAAAAAAAATATGAATCTATCTCTTCTAGCAGATACTGGTCAAAGTAGTAACGTCGACTGGGCTCACTAGGGTTGGGTGTTAGTACTCATGGAGAAATACAACTTTGAATTCAAAACCGTGAAAAAGACAACGGGAAACTACTCCACTATCTTTCCCAAAATAATAAAAAAAGGAGTCTGAGGAGAACTATAATTGCCTACGTCCTGAAGAGACATGGCATGAACAAAAGTATAGCTCAGATCAGACACCAGGTTCGTTCTCAGGGCGCAGCTTCTTCCAGTCGAAAGCTTGTTGTATAACGCATAGAAATGAACTTTTTGGCCAGATCGTTACCCACGAAATAAAACTGTGAGCCGACATTGTAGCAGTCGGCAAATTTTATTTTGCTGCAACCTTCTTTTAAAGTCCGGCTGTAGACGAGCGGGGTAGTGTAAGGCGAGGTAAGGAGACGAACGCTCTAACCGGCGTGTTCCATCGTTTTCGCGTCGTGGGTAAACGGTCCTCTGTTGTTTAGGCTGGAAGGAACCACTGTCTTATAGAGAAACAGCATTCTTCATCCTGCCAGCTTTCGTCTAAAAAAAGTAATTCATCAAGCCCGCTCCACTCAGCTTGACCCATTTTGTCAGGATCGCTTGACATGTTTCCTGTGAGGTCCGCTTCACTCAGCTGGCAATCAAAACGATTTCTGCAACATCCTTCAGACGTTTCCTTCACCAGAAATCCGCTGACAACTGATATCGTTACATCAGCTGGTTAACAAGACATTACCACGGATCATTAACAAATTTAGTAAAGATCGAATGAGTTAGGGTAGATTCGTTTTATGCTTCTAGATGCTACAAGACCAAAATATTAACAAAGAAGTCATATTTTTAAATATCCTCGTCATGTCTAGTTCTCATATGGATATCATGACAGAAACGTGTAAACTATTAGCTATATACGAATTCACCTCTTTATATAGGTAAATCATTATTATTTTTTTAAATTTTATTATTATTATTTTAAAAAATTCTGACAATCTCAAAGTATTTTCTGGCTTTAAATAACCTTACACAAGTTGATAAACCGTAAAATCAGATCAAATTAATCAACACTTCTCCCTCGGCCGTAGGCGGCTGATTGAGTAATCGTTGCCATGCTTGGGAAAGATGCACGGTCGATTTAAAGGAAAGGAAAATATAACGGTGAGGAGAACTCTCTAGAAAGCCCATGCGGAAATTGAGTGAGTTGAAAGATTTCTCCAATATACTGGGCTGTTAGCCATTAAGATGAAGGCGTCTTAGCAAATCGTTTGGTAAATGACAGTCCGATGAAATTGACACAATAGTCACGAATGAATTGATCAAAACAGGAAGTGAAGATGATTAAATTGACTCGGTTTCCACTGATCGCCTACACATCTCTGGCCATTAATGACAAACATTAAATCACTTCAGCATGGATTTAAATACGGAAATATGAAACCTTGGTTTGGGGGAAGAAAAACAAGCCCATCTTGTCAGGAAAAATGATTTTACAAACTTGGAAAATAACTAGAAACAATAAAACACAAGTTTCTTTGCTTCGTTTAAATCAATAGAAAGAAATTTTATATGCTTAGGTTTGTAATAGGGTTACATTTGTGAACGCTACGATGACAGTTTACACTTCCGTCAAAATACATGCTATATAGTCATTGTTAGAGAGGAACCTGAATAGATAGATAGATAGATAGATAGATAGATAGATAGATAGATAGATAAAGCTGAGATAGATAGATAGATAGATAGATAGACAAGCTGAGATAGATAGATAGATAGATAGATAGATAGATAGATAGATAGATGAATGAATGAATAGATAAACAAGCTGAGATAGATAGATAGATAGATAGATAGATGATAGATAGATAAACAAGCTGAGATAGATAGATAGATAGATAGATAGATAGATAGATAGATAGATAAAAACAAGTTGAGATAGATAGATGGATAGATAGATAGATAGATAGATAGATAGATAGATATGATGAATGGATAAACAAGTTGAGATAGATAGATAGATAGATAGATAGATAGATAGATAGATAGATAGATAGATAAACTGAGATAGATAGATAGATAGATAGATAGATAGATAGATAGATAGATAGATAAACAAGCTGAGATAGATAGATAGATAGATAGATGGATAGATAGATGAATGGATAGATAGATAGATGAATAGATAAACAAGCAGATAGATAGATAGATAGATAGATAGATAGATAGATAGATAATAAACAAGCTGAGATAGATAGATAGATAGATAGATAGATAGATAATGATAGATAATAAACAAGTTGAGATAGATAGATAGATAGATAGATAGATAGATAGATAGATAGATAGGAAAGAATGAAAAGAAAAGAAAAAGGACTAAGAAACGGGAAATTTTCGTTATAAACCAAGAATAAAGTACCGATCTGCTATGTAATGTCATTCCTCTTATATGCCAGTGAATGCTGGACAATTTAGGAATAGAACCAAATATATGTCGCTTCAAGTCTCTTCTTAATCTGTAACGAAATTGTCCAACATTCACTGCTGTTTAAAAGATTAGAATATCTAATCTCCTAAATCCATAGCAGTTCAGCACTCTTTTCAGTGGAACGCAGAAATCTGAAGCAGAAGAAGAAAAAGAAGACTAGTGAAAGATACCTTTCAAAATCTGAATATGGTATAAAGGGATCGGAATAGTCCCTTAGAAACGAAACTAATAATATCGACATCTTTGAAATTCAAACTAATTCAAAGTACGCAAGACAACAGGCTTTACGCACGGTCAAGAAGAAACACTGTTAAGGAATCGAATCCGCCGTTGTCATAGAAACAGGCAGCCCCTGCCCGCGTGCAGAGATTCTATTGTGCAACGCATAACAGATCTGACTTGGCTGCCGTTCGATGACCTAGATTTTACAATTGTGTCGTCCCATGACTTTTGTTTCAGTTCTTGTGGAATTTTGTAATCGAAAAATGGACACTGGAAATATTTAGAAACATTTGGTCTCTTTCCGATACTTAAAAAAAAAAAATAACTGGTGAGATTTAATTCTCTGAAGATGAAAAAAGGCTTAAATAATTTTATGAAAAGTTTGTAATGAAAACACTTACTGAAAAGAAAGGTTCGTTTTCAAATGGCATTATAAATGCCTGTTTTCATGCTTAAACCCGATCTTTAAGCCTGGGGATTGCGTTTAAGCATAAAACAGACTTAAGCATGAAAAATAATAACTAAATGTGAATATTTTTATATACAAAAGTATTTACCCAAACAAGCGTGTGTGTGTGTGTGTGTGTGTGTGTGTGTGTGTGTGTGTGTGTGTGTGTGTGTGTGTGTGTGTGTGTGTGTGTGTGTGTGTGTGTGTGTGAAACAGGTTTTGTTTAACGATACTTACAGGGACTGTCTGCCTAACTTTTCATGAACTTTTTCCAACTTCCGACCAAGTTATGTCAGAATTAAAATTGCTAAACTTGACAATCTTCATTTTTCTTTTTCTTTTCGACTGTTGTTTGTTTAAATACTCTCACACACACACGCACAGCACAGCACACACACACACGCAGATAGATAGATAGATAGATAGATAGATAGATAGATAGATAGATAGATAGATATTAACGGACTCAGATAAATAGATAGGGAGAAAGAGAAAAGAGAAAGAGAAAGAAAAAGAGAATGAGAGAGAGAGAGAGAGACGTGATAAAATATGAGCAAGGGGAAGAGAGTAAATGAATAATGCTGGTGGCCACAAAAACCATATCCAAGTCCAAGATAGATAGATAGATAGATAGATAGATAGATAGATAGAAAAGCACAGGACATGATAAATAGATAGCTAGATAAATAGATATTTTTTAAGGAATTAATGTATTTTATTTTTAATCTGACATTATTAATTTTAGCTCTAAACGTTATTCCTGTGGATGCACGTGTTTGAGTAGAGGCTCTGTTTTGTTTAAACAGTGTTAATTATGTGTACCGGCCTGCGCATAGAAATGTTGATTTGTGATCATTTGGTTAGATTTGGGGAAGTCGGTTGATCACCTACTTTTCAGCACACTATCTAATTGCAATCTCAGAAGTATATTTTGACATACCTTAACCCTCCTCATTGCAAGAGCAACGAAAAGTATGTTATTAAAATAAGATTATTTATTTACTTGAAATGCAGTGCTTTTACTCATGACAAAATTAAAATCTATAATTCAACAGCAATTCATTAAAGCTTGCTGATATCGGTAAAGTCATTTCAACGCAAACTTATAGACCCCCCCGCCACACACACACACACACACACACACACACACACGCCAGCTCTGCAGACAAGCTTTTCTTCCCGCAAGGTGCGAACTGATCCGCAAACTTGTCTCTGAGTTAATAATTTATACATCGAAATTGAGGTGAACCAAATTTACAATTTTCACTCCACAACGAAATTAAATTCTGTTCCATTCGAAAAAGAAATAATGTCGATTCTTGAAGAATGGAGCTGCAGGATTTTATAAACGTGAAAACTGGTATATCACTGGCAGGGAACGAAGTCAAATGTATTAAAATTATCCATACAATGGAAATTATGATAGCAATACGCAAAATAGTGTATTATTAAGAGTGAATCTATTTTCGAGAATCAGTACATGGAATTAATAAGTACTAAACAATTCAAATACCTCAGCATATTGATCAGTTATAATAAATTTAATATAGGAGAAGAGGAAATTTAACATAGAACAGGCTACGCTAGAGATCGTCTCGCCCAACTGCTACAAGATCTAAACATTAATCTGTATACTCGAATTATATTCTTAAATAGACTCGTCAGATTGAGATTTTCATATGGATGCTATGCGTGGCGCCAAACCTGTTTAAAAATATCTAAACTGTCAGCTTTTTTTTAAAGATCAATGCTTAAAAATGGCTTTGAGAGATTGACGTCTGGTGTCTTGACAAAGGCCACCCTTTTTTTAACATTATAGACTAGCACTACGGAATCACAAAGAACTGTACCAAATAACAGAAACCACGTCACTTGAGAAGCACCAACAGAAGCAACTACTAAAATGGACAGCACATACAACTCGATGAGAAAATAATGACAAAATGAAGATGTTGATATTCCACACTACTTCAAACAAACGGTTAGGAAGGAAACCACTATCAATATTAGAAAGAACGATAATAGCTACTGGGCATGAGAAGCCTGATTTCATGAAAAATTGTTTTAAGAGAAACATTTTATAAATTTCAAACGAAAGTCGTATTAACTGCTTGGTTAATGAATTCTAAATGTTTTCTTGTAAGGAAACGGTTTTATTGTCACTATTTTTACCATATGTTTACAAAAACACACATAGTTTTTTTTATTTAGATTTAGCTGCATTATCGATTACAAGATCCTTGTACAACTCTTGTTCACAGCATCTTTCCATCGATGCGTACCGTGTGCTATTCTTTCTGTCGTGAGCAATGGGAGATTTGTGTCCCTTTTAATTTGGCCTTTTCAACGTCTGCTTGGTCTTGGAGCGATAAAATCTCTTTTAACTGTTTGAACCATTCACACACAACAGTTAGAGCCATATCTTAATGCATGTACTGCATATACTAGTGTATAATACGATCCGAATATAAGCCGACCCCACAGTTTTATGTCTGAGAAATAGGGGGGGGGCGGATCCCAAACCGTGTGTTTAAGCCGAGGCAGTGTATAAACAACTTATGTTAAAATGGCATGGTTTTGTGAATCCCCTCTTGAGTAGAGAATATCTTTATGAAGTTTTAATACTTTGATAACATTTAAATTTCATTTCTCAATTTTCTTTGTAGTCCCTTTTTTTGTGGTACTTTTTTTTCTTGGGGTCCTTTTTTTTGGGGGGGGTCCCTTTTTTTTCTTGGGGTCCCTTTCTTATTTTTACTTTGAAATATAATTCAGGTCCACATAAGCACAAATAGAAATCCCATGTAACAGAAAATACATTTTATTTACAAAAGCAAGATGTAGACAGTCAGTTATGTGCCATGCGTGACTGACTCGGCAGATTTTTTCCAGCAGTAGGTTGCCATTTCTTGCTGCGGTAGACCAGTTGCCATCCAAAGCTACAGAACCCGGTCTTTCCTTCTATTTACTCATAGCTGGGGGGAGAAGAAGAGGATTCATACCTTTCCCAAGGGTATTACCACGTAATAAACAATAATTAAAACTGGAATTCGAACTCAGCTCCCCGATTCCTCAATTCGAGCCTCTACACATTACTCCACCGTGTCTCCAGAAAACATAGCAGAAAATATAAATCCTGACTAAAGATGACACTGCTTCTGGTGTCTCCAGGCCCATTTAAAATATTTCTTAAGCCCATATTTAGATCTAAGGGCCCCCGTTAAAAATCAGGGATTTAGAATATAGTTCTTGTTTCACAATTCTATTACGCAATGATTTTTTTTTTTTTTTTTGCCTTTTCTTGGTTTAGAAAGCTTGAAAGGATATCTAGAATGTTTGGCTACAGTAGAGTATCAAGTTTTCGACTTCCGGAACAAATCAACGATAACGGAGCATCGGTATAGCTAAAAATCGATTGGCATATTTAATAAATGAAAATTAATTAAGAAACCAGCCACTCACATGCTGGGAGAAGTGAAAGCATAAATAAAGGCTGAGAGTACAAAAAATATTGCGTAAAATGCTTCTAAAATCTAAGCAAAAGTTTTTCATTGTGAAGCAATCACTCCATATAGTTTAGCGCTTTTTTTACACAGATGTTAAAGTTGGTGAAAATCGGCAAAATATTGACTTCGAATATAAGCCTACTTATACTTTTATCGCTTTTTCTCTCACTCAAATTGTTTCTTCATATAAAAAAAATACATTGTTACTCATATGCGTGTGTGCCTGTGCCTGTGTGTGTTTATACGCGTATATTTGGATTAATTTAAATGTGTCATTATTTGTCGTTATGTATATACAGTGTAACCCGTATGTAAGAGACCTGGATATAAGAGAAACCCGGATATAAGAGAGATTTTCTCTGGTCATAAATTAGAACCTGTGTTAATGTATATATAATAGACCAAACCCGGATATAAGAGAAACCCGGATATAAGAGACTTCTCCGGTCCCGACAACTCTCTTATATCCGGGTTACACTGTATATATATATATATATATATATATATATATATATATATATAAAGAGAGAGAGAGAGAGAGAGGAAAGTATAATAATTTCAGAAAAACTTTTTTGCAATTTGTCGTACTATTTTTCTAAATACTGTTGATATATAAAATTATACATCATAATATCATATATATATATATACATATATATATATATATATATATATATAATTGAATTATACGTAGTCAAATTTATACACTTATAATGATAGATAAGTACAAAGTTATACCCTGAAATAAAGAGATAGATAATAAACAAGCTGAGATAGATAGATAGATAGATAGATAGATAGATAGATAGATAGATAGATAGATAATAATGAACAAATCCGAGATTGGTAGATACGTAGGTACATAGACAGATATATAGATAGATAGATATGGACAGGCGGATATAGTTGAAAATAAAGTTGAAATGTAAAATGTGATGGCATAGATTATATTTTAATATTTGGTAAAATCTTTGAGCAGACGATAATAAACAATGAAGTGGAATTGATGACCTTAAGAAGGGAAATTTTTCTCTTCGGATGATGACTTAAAGCGATTCTATTAAATCACGCCCTAACAAAATAAAGTAAACCTTATCATCATTAATATCTGTTTTTTTTTTGGGGGGGGGGTATCTATTATTTATTTTTTTCTCATTGTTACGATTTGTAATAGTAAAACCATTATATTGTGCCAGTTCAGTTCGATAGTGTGAAAAATGGTCAGATGACGATTATTTTTTCTGTTCTTGTTTGGAAATTATATCATTGAAGCTAAAAGCGTTTGTGATTGGAATGGTCTGAAGAGACTCGATTTGCCGGATGTGTTTGCTGCGAATGCGTGGGCGGTATTAAGATATTGATTTCTTTGAATATGACTTTTGTGGCCACCAGCATTATTCATTTACTCTCTTCCCTTGCTCATATTTTATCATGTCTCTCTCTCTCTCTCTCTCTCTCTCTCTCTTTCTCTTTCTCTTTCTTCCTATCTATTTATCTGAGTCCGTTAATATCTATCTATCTATCTATCTATCTATCTATCTATCTATCTATCTATCTATCTATCTCAGATTTGTTCATTATCTACTATCCAGCTATCTTCAGTTCACCTATCTATCTATCTATCTATCTATCTATCTATCTATCTATCTATCTATCTTGGACTTGGATATGGCTTTTGTGGCCACCAGCATTATTCATTTACTCTCTTCCCCTTGCTCATATTTTATCACGTCTCTCTCTCTCTCTCTCTCTCTCTCTCTCTCATTCTCTTTTTCTTTCTCTTTCTCTTTCTTCCTATCTATTTATCTGAGTCCGTTAATATCTATCTATCTATCTATCTATCTATCTTTCTATCTATCTATCTATCTATCTATCTATGTGTGTATGTGTGCTGTGCGTGTGTGGGTGTGAGAGTATTTAAACAAACAACAGTCGAAAAGAAAAAGAAAAATGAACTATCTTGGACTTGTTCACTATCTATTTATCCAGCTATCTCTCTTCTGTTCATGTCTGTCTAGCTATCTACCTCCCTACCTACCTATCTATCTATATATCTATATATATATATCTATCTCGTACACAACTTGCCTTTCTTTCTGTCTTTCTTATCTTTATCTTCTTTCTTTTCTATTTCCGCTTTTGTTTCTCATGATTACATTTTATTTTAATCTTGCATTTCTTAATTTTTCCTTTTTTCTCCTTTCTTTCTTATTTATATTGTCTTTTTCTTTTTTCATATGTCCTGTGAATGTCTAATTTTCCAAGCCTTTCTCTCTCATTTTGTATCTCATTTTTATTCTGAGTATAAGTGTCGTTTTCTGTGAGCGTCAAATTCTCCAAGCGCTACTTCATAGACATAAATTTACACTATTTAAAAAAAACAGGACCTCTACTCAAACACGTGTATCCTCTAAATATAACGTCGAAACTAATAATAAGAATTAGTATTGTATATGCATCTGTGTGTGTGTGCGTCTGTTTGCGTGTATGTTGGACAATTTATATATATATACACTTTCGCCGGAAACAACGAAAACTGTTCGTAATATCTATCTATCTATCTATCTATCTATCTATATATATATATATATATATATATATATATATATATATCTTTACGAAATAACCTTCGTTGGTCTTTAACCGAAATTGTTATTCAAATACTTCCTATATATATATATATATATATATATATATATAAGAAATGGACAAGGTCCGACAATTTATTTATTAAAGACATTTTTTATGTTTAACGTTGATTTTTATAGATAAAGTTTTTAAGAAAATGCTCTGTTTAAATAAACAATATTTTCTATAAAATTTACCGGACTGAATGTCCGGTAAATTTTCATTTAATCCTGTCATCATAACGAATATTTTCTTAAAATTTCTTGTATCTATAAAATAACAAATATTAAACATAAAAAAAATGTCTTTTATAAATATATATATATATATATATATATATATATATATATATATATATATATATATATATATTAGGTTGGTGCAAAAATAATGACGTAATAATGTCGTTTTTTGACGTAAAAACGTCAAAAACGACATTATTACGTCATTATTTTTGCACCAACCTAATATATATATATATATGGGGGTATGTGTCTGTGTTTGCGTGTTATTATAAAAAAAGAAATTAAAATTGGCCAATCAAAAACTTATATTTGTTCATTGGAGTCTTCTCTTTGGTTTAAGTTTACAATGTCTAGAATTATCTCAAATTATTTGAAGTCTTTCTTTTTCAGTAGAAGCGAAAAAAAATGGTCAGTATAAACAAAAACTTACGTTAGCCCTAAGAGGCGTGTCACTTCATATATAAAATATTTCTGTGTGAACTGGTTTCCTGTTGATGCTCTGTCTCTCTCTCTCTCTCTCTCTCTCTCTCTCTGTGTGTGTGTGTGTGTGTGTGTGTTTACCATTTTCCAGCACATTGGACTTTCGCGTGCAATAATCTTACTGCTGTGAATCTGATTGCTGAATACCGAGAGGTCTATTTCGGTAATGCTGGCATTTCTTTAAATGTCCATTATTTTTTTTTTAAATAACTTAGCTTTCTTTTAATAATTGGCAAAATATGACTTTTTACTAAAAATGTTTTGTTTTAAGAAGAACGTTGTCTTTTAGTATGATGGTAAATTATGATAACTTGACAAAAGGAATATTACCAGTACTATTGGCGATATTTTGGGCAGACAGATTTTAAAAATAGCGAAAATATATGACGTGAAGTGATTCTAGGGATTATGAACTGACCATCTATTCGAATTAAGGAGTCTTTCCCAGTTTTTTTCGTTTGTTTTAAATGTCTATGCTGAGAAATGGTATATGCACAAGCTATATACACTCTAAGAAAATAGAAGATATAAATGTCTTCAGGATTAATGGATTTACTTGGAAATAAATCTTGGTTTTCTCCACTCTCCAAGGTCCATATTAGACATTAGTATATCCATGCTTTACTAAATCCCTAACACAACATAATTGCCAAAAAGGAACTATGACTAAAAATATTTTATATTCAGCACTAGAATATTTATTACAAAATGCTATGCATAAGCATACATATATGAAAAAAGCAAGCGGTCTATGTCGGGAGATTTTTTTTAAGTTTGAAGGATGCCAAGGTGATTAAGGATCCATATATAGATATTTGAGAATACCCTTAAACAGATGCCCTTGAAACGGACTGGGTTATCGGTCTCCACCTGAAAGGTTATTCGCTGCATTTATAAAAACTTGTCCCTAGATTGCACAAATTTGGCCGTGCTGCATGTATCTGTTATACCCTTACCAGACTGGGTGTCATGATGAGTATATTGAACTTTCTATATTTTGACATTTGACAACAACAATGATAATAAGAAGTCCATTCTCTGTAAAACTTCGTCGTTGCTCACATGTTTGGTCCATGGTATCCTCATTATCTTTCTGTGGAACCACATTTGTTGCTCATGTCTCTTCTTCATCTTTGAGGAGATTGTCCAACATTCAATGCCATATAGGAGGATAGACATCACGTGGCAGTTTAACTCTTTTCTTTGTTTCTAACGAATTTTTTCTGTTTCTTAATATTCTGCTTAGCTTTTAAAAGGCATCTTTGGTTATCTCAATGCACCTTCGGATTTTGTACTTTCCATCCTCTATTAGAACACTTACCAGATATTTAATTTTTTGAACTTGTTTCATTTTGACATCTCAAATTTGCAATTTGAATTTTGGGCTCAGGCTGGCGCTACAACATCAAAAAAGAGCTTTAGCAAATAGCAAAATCCACATCACTTGAAAACTTCCAACAACAACAACAAAAGAAAATGGCTAACGTATATAGAAGGGAAAATGATGATATAATATGATAGATAATGACTTTCCATTCTACCTGAAAAAAAATGCTAGCAAGGAAATTCCCATCAATTCTAGAAAGGGTGGTAACAGTTAGTGATCTCGAAGTGAGTCTAACTTCCTTTTAAGAAAAAGATTTTATAAATTTCAACCGACAGTAATGCTGTTCGGTCAAGGGATGCCGAATGTTTACTGCATGTTTCCATCCAACAAACATTGTGCTAATTTTACCATTTATCATTAGTTTTACCATTGCATTACCGCTTACTATTAGTTTTACAATTATCATTATCATTTAACATTAGTTTTGCCATTTACCATTAGTTATACAATTCGCATTACCATTTACCATTAGTTTTACCATTTGTTTTGCACTTATCATTACTCTTGAAATGAACGGCAGTACTTAGAAGACATTTATTTTTGCTCCTCTTTAACAACATATTTTTGTCTTTTTTACTTTCTCTTTTTTCGTCGATTCATTCTTCAGGTGTTAAATTAAAACCCAGGAATTGATTCGAAATTTTGAAATAAAAGATTTTTCTCCATAGAATTATTTTAAATGCTTTCCTTTCATTCATCTACAAATCAACTATTCCTGCTTGCATGGAATACTGCTGCCATATATGTCCATCTCGAGGTCGTGGACAAAATCCAGAGACGGATATGCAACGTGGTTGGTCCTGTTCTGGCATCCCGTCTACCGTCAGTATCTCACAGACGTGCTGTGGCTTCCCTCTGTCTTTTCTACAAATACTTTCATGCCAACTGCTCTGACGAACGACTTCCACTGGTTCCCAAATTGCTTGAATTTAAGCGTGCTACTAGGTTGGCATCTCGGTCCCACCCTTTTACTGTCGAAACGTCTAAATGTAGCCGTCTCTTCTACTCCAACAGCTTCTTATTTCGCACTTCCCGTTCGTGGAACTCTCT
Source organism: Acanthosepion pharaonis (assembly GCA_903632075.3). Lineage (NCBI taxonomy): Eukaryota > Metazoa > Mollusca > Cephalopoda > Sepiida > Sepiidae > Acanthosepion > Acanthosepion pharaonis. The sequence goes on along the minus strand of CAHIKZ030004155.1, from coordinate 3,626,355 downwards.
TCCTATCACTTGCTTCTCTGATAGCTATTAGGTTGGTGCAAAAATAATGACGTAATAATGTCGTTTTTTGACGTTAAAAAATATGTCAAAAAACGACATTATTACGTCATTATTTTTGCACCAACCTAAATATAATCTTCAAATAGTCAAATGTAATGTCAAACGACATCTTCTGACGCCTTGACCTTGATCCGTGTCCTCCTCTTTATCCTTTTTCCCTAAACACACCTCTTTACTCTTACTCTCACTCTCTGTAACTCCTTGCATGCTAGTGGCACCCCCGCCTTGCTTGGGGTGATTTGCTTAATATATATATATATATATATATATATATATATATATTTAAAGTTGAAGATCAAATGTAGATCAGATATGGATTGGAAATCCAACAAAATGATAAAATAAAATAAAGAACAAGTAGGAAATGTGTCTCAATCTAACATGTTTCACTTTTATTAAAGCTTCGCCAGAGATCGAGATAGAAATGAAAAAAGCAAAGAGGTACAGATTACTGCTATATTATGATTTTGATTAGATCTTATTGGTCAAATAGATGCCATGTGTATTAACGCAATATATAATATATAAAATATATATAAGAAAAAATTTGGACGTTAAAGTGTGTAAAAATGTATGAGTGTGTATGTAAAGAAACTCTTGTTTGTTTAGGTTTATGTTGGACGGTAACGTTAATTCATGTAAGCGTATATGTGTGTATGTGTGTGTGTGCGTGTGCGTGTGTGTGTGTGTAAGAGGAATGTCTATAGATTTCATCCTCATATATGTCGGTAAAATGTAGCGAAATGTTGCAATAATTTTGTATTTGGTTGGATTTTTATATTGCCATATATGTGTATGCATGTGTGGGTAATGTCTGCTGTCATCACCTCTGTGTGTGTCGGTGAAACGCAGCATTATATTGTAATGACCATGTTTTGGTTGGGCTTTTCATTAAAGCATTTTTCATGCGTATTTTTTAAATGGATTTGTATGTTTTCATTATTTTATAAACATAGACATAAGTTAAATTCATGAATAATGGATCTGTAGAAAAATGGTGATGTGATGCCATGTTTTTAACGAGTGTTTATAGTCGGTAGTAATGCTATAAATATGTTTTCATAATAGTTTTTCCTTAAAGCGTTAAGCTCTTTTTTAATTAGGCTGACATTAGTGAAATCAAAGTTATGTCCCACGTCGTTTCGCTGTAAAACGAGAGCGTTATATATATATATATATATATATATATATATATATATATATATATAATGTAAATCTATTTAAACTCGGTGGGTGGAAAACCTGGATAGCACAATTTTCAAATAAATTGGCATCCGAGGAAGAATGGAAAAAAAAGGAAGCACCAGAAACCTCCGAACAGGGCGGAAGAAATCGTCCAGAATCTTAAAATTCTGGTACAAAAAATAACGAGTAATCAGTTAAAATGAAAAGTTCTCAATATACTAAGTAGAGCAAAGGTAAAATAAATAAATCCTAATGAGCCAGGTAATACCTACCTAGGTTTCATCACATGGGACCATCAGGGTGAACTGGCTAAGGAGGAATTAACGGGGAACAAATTTATTGAAAAAATTACGGCTAAAACCGAAAATTAGTATAAATTATAAATTAATTAGCATAAATAATGAATTCATATATATATATATATATATATATATATATATATATATATTAAGAAATGGACAAAGTCCGACAATTTATTTATTAAAGACATTTTTATGTTTAACGTTCTTTTTTATAGATACAAGTATTTAAGTAAATGCTCTGTTTATAATAAACTGTATATATATATATATATTGAAAGGGATCGATTTTTTTATTTTTTAATCCGATAGACCTTTATTACTTAGACGTAGACGCCCCGTTTATTTGTTAAACAGTATATTTCTTTTCGTCAACCGGCCTGAATATTTAAGAAATTTTCTTGGAGAAAAACGCGCTCACCAGCAGAATTCAAACCCTAGGAGAAACAGACATTTGGTATGACGTACATCGTCACCGACGCTCTTTGTAGTTGAAAGATCAAAACATGTCAGATCTAATAACGGTTTCTCCAGAGACGAACTCACGTTCGAATCTTGCCGGAGAGTGTATATTTTTCTCTAAGATTTCTCGTATATTCAGGCCGGTAGAGGAAAATAAATAAATATACTGTTTAATAAATAAACTGAGCGTCTACTCAGATACGAGTATCCACTAACAATTACCATTAAAATATATATATATATATATATATATATATATATATATATATATATTGCTACTTCAGTTTAAAAATAGCTGATCAATTTCATATTCTAAAACGAGTTAATACTATCACTGCGATTTCTATTATTACTACAATAAAAAGAAGCTAATGGTGCATATTCGGAAGCAGTTTAGTTTTTAGCTCTTCTTTCCTTTGTCTGAAAAAAAAGTATAGTCTTTGTCTGAGTCAAGCTAAACCTAACATTGAAACTACTGATTTTCGAGGTAGGTATGCAGTTCTAATTCAAGATGTCGACGCTACACAATCTTCCAACTCATTAGAAATTAGTTCATTCTTTATCAGAAAACTAATTGGCATTTGTTTCAATTTATCTGCAAGCCTTTCTCGATTTAATTTCCTCTTTCTTAATTTACTCTTAAGTCCGGAATTAAAAGGTAAGTAGGAATAAAAGATGTAGACTGCAAGCATCATTTTTTTTATTTTTCTTATTTTGGTTCAGAACAAAAACGGAAGCAGAAAAGGTTGGAATAAATAGGTTTTAAAAAAAAAAAAAAAAAAAAAGTAGAAAATGTAATAAACGGATGTCTGGCACAATAATGGGTAAGTTAGAAAAAAATCAAAATTTAAATAACCGGCCACACCCGTCAATTCCAGACAAGAGTATATCTTGTTAAATACATTGTTTTAGATTATATTCTTTCATTGCTCACTAATTCGTCTTTTCTTTTCTTTCTTTCTTTTTTAATCAATTCACCCTAAGCAAGAGGATAGTGGCACTAAAACGCAAAGAAGTGAAAGTGAGTGAAAAACTTTAGGACTGGAAAACAAATCCTAAACAGTAAACAAGGGATAAACCTCTACTCCTGTTCAAAAGACCGTAGACGAGTGAGAATCGAACGATAGGCGAACCTATCTACTCCTACTGAGGAAAAATATTAAAAAAAAATAGTAAAAAAAAATTCAGAGATGTTGGAAGTATAAATTTGAAGTAGACTTTAGAAGGAACCAGAAACTCAGTCATAAACAGAAAACAAGAAATACTTTACTCCAGTTCAAAAGACCAGAGTGGAATGTGAACTGGACGATAGGCGAACCTATCTACTATTAATTTTTTTTCTCTTTTTTTTCTTCCTGGAAGAGTGTTTTATCTATTTTTTATTTATTTTTTTATTTTTATTTATTTCAATATTTACTTACTTTTCTGTATAAGTATTTATAATATACAAAGATTTCTATCGATTGAGAGGTTTTCAACTGTGTATTCAGTTACGAATTTTTAAAACGCGTGTGCTGGGAATTTTAGCCCAAGCAAAATATGTATGCTGCTCAATATCTCGTGACATAAAATTACTTGGCAGTTCGAAAACGGGTTGCTGTGAATCTTGCTTTATTTAGCAAAACCGCCAAATTTCAATTTGATCTCGACTTTAAAGAATTTTTTTTTTTTTTCACTTTTCCGGTTACCTAAATGTGACTGACATTTCACATGATCTGCATTAGTCTTGCAAGCATTTATCCACACACCCCTCCCCCCTCCTCCTCCTACTCCTACTCCGTTCCGCTGTCCACCTTTGATCATGTCTCGATCCATACCAGCCTCGTTCGATTATAGCCCTGGTCAGCTCTTACTTTCTACATCACTCTATCATTAAATATCGATCTGTGACGTAGATATCGTTTCCCTAGCGATTCGACCATCTACCAGCTGTTGCTAGCGTCCGACTGCTTAAAATATATATATATATGTATATATATATATATATATATATATATATATATATATATATATATATATATATATATATATATATATATATAGAGAGAGAGAGAGAGAGGTGCGTGTGTGCCTATTTGTATTAATATTCACGCGCACACACACACTTATATGTATACGCACTCACACATGTAAGTTTGTACATGGATATGTGTGCGTGTGTATCAGTATTAGTATACTATACATAGGTACATGTATATATATGGTGATTTTCTAATCTTGGCTTAGATGTGGCACACAAGGCCGAAAGTATGGGGCACCCAGTGAGGATCGAACTCACTATTCAATCGTAATTGTTCTCGCGAGACAAGATTGTTAGGCACTACACCGCCTCGAGGTGCCCAAATGAGCGTAAATTAGATGTGGCACAAGGCACTCAGTGAGGATCGAAATCTTTGCTCAGTCGTAATTGTTCTAGCGAGACGAGCTTGCTAACCATTATACCACGTCGAGGTGTACAAACGTCAGGTATATATATATCTTTATCTGTGTGTATATATCTGTTTGTATAAATAGGAACACACACACACACACACACACACACACACACACACATATATATATATATATATATATATATATATATATATATATATATATATATATATATATACAAAAGCATAAATATTTCTTCTCCTGATGATGGCCATTTTGGTCGAAAACTAGTCGAGGAATCTAAATGAAATAATAATAAAAAAAAAACAAAAGAATATTAATCTACAACCCAGTGTGTCTAAAGATTTTAATTTTTTAATATTTTTTTATTGTTCAAAATATATATATATATGTATATATTTATGCCTGTATATGCGCGTTTGTATCTGTGTGTGCATGTGTCTATGTTATCGTAAGTAGGCGCACGTAAATATTTGTTTAACAATATACCCACATCTATTTGTATATGTGGTTGCATCTGTATTCATATAAATATATACGCACACATATGTACATACATATCTTTTTATAAATACGCATATGCATTTATATATATGTGTGTGTATGTCCGCGTGTCTGTGTGTGCGTGTGTAATAAAACAGTTTTATCCAGTTAAATCTAGACTTGACCAGAAAACGGTTACATAAAAAAGTGCTCGATACACGATTAAAAATATCGACAACACACACACACATAAACACACACACACATATATATATATATATGTTTCACTGTCGAAAATACTAAATGTAGCCGTCTCTTCTACTCCAATAGCTTCATGTCTCGCACCTCTCGCCTGTGTAACTCCCTTCCCTATTACTGTTTCCCTGAGAGCTATAATCTCCAACTATTTAAATGTAATGTCAATCGACATCTCCAGTTACCTTGATCTATCCACTACCCTTCTCCTCATCCTTTCTTCTATCACTCCTATCTGAACTTGTTCTAAATTTTCTGTAACCCCTTGCGTCCTAGTGGCTTCTCGCCTTGCTTGGAATGAAACGCTTAATATATATATATATATATATATATATATATATATATATATCAAGGTGCAGATCACTAAACAGGTATATTAAACAGAAGAAAGATGTGTTCATTTTAGATCTCTACATAAATGCGTCAAAATACCGCACATATAGGCATGGGCCTATATTAACCTTGTTTATTTTGCGGCAAATATTTTCTGTAGTCACCAGTACGTTATGTATAATGATAATGCAAAACAAAAGAATTAAGATAATTGCAATCTCCCTCGGTGTCCTTGTCAATCTCCAACTAAGTTTGTCAACATGTATATTCCAATCTTATCTGGTCTTGCTGCTTTGTACTTCATCTTGACCAGTGCTGACCTAACTTCAGATTTTTGTATCATGAGACCTTCCTTGCTTTTATGTATCGTAGGTTTTTGTATTACGAGTCCTTCCATGCATTTAAGGTATCGTAGTTTTTGTATTACGAATCCTTCTATGCTTTTCTGTATTGTAGGTTTTCTATTACGAGTCTTTCCATGCTTTTATGTATCGTACGTTTTTCTCCTCTGTAGTTACCGAAGATTTCTTCGATATATACATTCCATCTCTGTAGTGTCTTTTTCCCCTCTGATAATTGTTCCCTTTTTAGGCTTTATTTTACTCTCTTCGTATTTCTTTTATCTCTTTACGTACATTCCGATATATATATATATATATATATTTCAATCGACTTTTTAATATTTTAATTTTTTGGAAATCATCTTCGAATACGTTTTAACAACATCGCCCACGTGACGACTACGTGATCATATTTAAACGGAACGCTGATCTGTATAAAATTTCAGTTATCTGTTTGGATCAGTTGGGCTCTTATGTCCATCGTCTTTTGTGTTAGAAATTTTTATAAGTTCTAATGTTAATTATGTTTAAATGAAAATGTCCATGATGATGGTCTTAAATAGACCGAAACGTCCGACGTCGACTTTATTTTAACATTAATACTACATAATTGCATATTCAGATTTTTGTTTGTTTTTTCTGTATTTTTCTTTCATACTGTTGGATTTATATCCATATATTTGCTTACATATATATATATATATATATTTTTTACATATATATATATATATATATATATATATATATATATATATATATATATATATATATATATATATATTTAGTTTTTCTATCTACTGCATTCCTCTTTTACTTGCGCCTATTTCTAATGTTCTCGTGAATTCTGCGCAATATTTTGGTGTTATCTGAAGTGCCTCTTTCAACAAGCTGAGAATTTCCCTTGTCACCCACTTGCCTTTCTTTCCTCGCAATGGCTTTTCTCTGCTGTTGTCACTGTTACTTCTCTTGAAGTGCTGAACTTTGTTTTTTTCTTGACCTGTTCCAATTCTTTAAATTTGTTCTGTGACTGCAGATATTTGTTTGTAAATTGTATCGTTACGGGGTTTAACATATTTCAGTGTAAATGTGCCTTAGCTCTCTTTAACTTTTATAGCTTTGCCTTTAATTTACACATGACTGAGTTGCTTTTGTAACTTTTTGGATTCTTCCAATCGAATCCTTCTGACTGCTGGGCTTGCTTTCTGGATCCTTGATGTAATTTCTTTATCAATGGCACTGACGTTGGAGATGTTATTCCCGAGTTATTTGAAGTTGTCAACGTTCTGTGACGCCATGTTTAGGACACCCTCATAGAATAGGAATTGTTTCTGCTTTATGACTTGGCTAGCGAATGCGGTCTTGAAAGCTGGATCTTCCAAGAGGTATCTATTTGACCGAAGAGGAACAGAAGAATAAACAAGTGGATGAGGTCTTTTGAGGTTAAGTGTCAACAAGTCAGATATTAATGTGTTCCGATTGCTGGCCTATATCAACTGTTACAGTTGAGGGTGTAAAAGTTAGTTCTGATTCGCCTTTGGCGGGGAACGGACTGGCCCTCGAGTAGTTTCTGTTCGAATTGCCAGCTACACATCGTGATATTTAGATGGGCAAAGCGTTGGTAGAAATGAAGAGTTGAGTTTTTAGTCCGACATGGCAGAAGCTGTCCCAAGTGTCATCTACCTACCCACAAAGAATGGCCTAACAAAGCCTTAAATAAATCTAAATATTTTAAACAGAGGGTTCGAGTTCTCATTTCTCGCTGTGGTGTTTGTTTTACTCGTTCATCTCCTTGTGAACATGCAGCGGACTTTTTCTCAGATCGTGTTGTACATTGACACATACTAGAATGGGTATCATTGACTGGTCGGGGAAAAGCTGTGTATACTGTTCTATAGTTGTGTTTCGTCGATGATAATGCATGCTCTGGAAGACCGTTGTTACGGACAAGCTGCAGGAAAACGTCTGTATTACTAGGGTTGATTATCAAGCCGAACAATTCACATACAGCTGAGAATATACGGACTATGGTCTTCTTGGCGCAATATGAGTGCATTAACATTTGGAAAAAGTGCTTCGATTAATAGCTTTCGAAGGGATTTATTGTGTGTTATAAGTTATGTTCTAAATTATCAACTTTTCGGATCATTAATATTATATACGCTATACCGTTTCGCATATGTAATGCTCTATGGAAATTCTATGAATATTTTGTCTATATATGTTTTCATTAATGCCATATGCCTTCATAACGTATGAGATCATGGCTCTCCACAAATTCCTTTCATTTATGATATGAGAATCGCCATGTCAACTTGGGAAATATTGTAAAGTGGTTTTGTTGGAGTTTTGGGGTACCTTGGTGTACTAGTGAGCCAGCCAAAATGAGCTGACTCATTTTATAGTTCACCAATAGAAGGCTTAACCAATCAGAAGGCTCAAAATATTCAATGCGACGTGTATAAAGGTGGCCATGTTTTTTTTTTCCCGAATACTCACTGCCAACCTTTGTTCGTGAGTGTTAATCTTTAACGTTGTTTCATTGAACAGATTACGTACTGCGCTGTATTCTATATTCATAGACTATGGTGAACATGATCAACAGGTTTCATTTTGCTTTCTCCAGGGTTTTAAATTCAAAATACTACTTCTAAACTGGCTGCCACACAAATATAGACGGTTTAGGTTATGCTGTTATTTAACCCATAGATGGAGGTAGAAGAATAGGTTTCATTTTTTTTCAATGGACATGAGTGTGCAACTAGGCCAGAATTCTAACACGGCTCAACGGTTCCACTTTCGCTGCGATAACCGTAACAGTACCGGCACATTCTACATCCGATATAATCTTTTGCTTGTGCTATCATATCAGTAATCATAAGGTAGAAGGAAAACTTTGACTAAAAAAGGCTGACGATATAACCCTTTTCTCTAACGTGATACATTCTCATCGTTGTAAATTTCACAAAACGCCAAAATCAAAAATATTACACCATAATTCGTAATCCTTAATCAAGCGTGACAGAAAAATAATATACGTGTGATGCATGAACTTCATTGTTATCGAACGATAAAAATGGTCTAAGGATATCTTGTGCACTTTAAGAAGGTGATATTTCAAGCACGATTGAAAAAAATGGCGTCCAGTCTCGACGTCATTTTGTTGCTTTTGCAAACAAAGGCAAACGTTTTAAGTTTGTTATTGTTGCCTCCCCTGATTGGGTTCCTCTCCTACTTGACTCTCGCCTCAGGTTTTAGGGACAGAGCCAAAAATCAAGTGGCTATGCAAGGGAAAATAATCGATGGCATTTTCCCTGGTGTACGAAACAAGTATGATGTCTTCGTTACTTCTTAATCTTTCCTTGTTCGCCTGGCCGTGAAGAAATGGTAAGCATTAAAAATAGAGCTCGCTTGATTCTCATCTTAGTGCCATAGAGTTATCGCTTCATGCCAGATCTGAGACAAGCTTAAAGGATAGTGTGGAGCAAGTCAAGCTCCCTAACCATTCATCCACACAGATTGTTGCTTGGTCGATTTTATGAAATGTCATACATTGCTGGGTTATTTAATATCGAATTAGTCAACCAGACCTAGGCTTACTAACCATTACGCCTCGCTGAGGCGCTCATAAAGCCAAGCAAACTGAGAGTGAGTATATATATATATATATATATATATATATATATATATATATATATATATATATATATATATATAGTAGTTAGTTAGTTAGTTTATGAAAAACTAAGCAATCCGTATGGGTAGACCCAAGGAAGATAAAATCCAGAGAGCTCAATGTAAATCCAGAGCAAATAATGGCAATTCTCATATCATAAATGAAAGTCTGTTTTTACTTAAATTATATATATATATATATATATATATATAATTAATCCATAGAGTCTAGAAGAATCCTCAACAGAATGTAAAAAGCTCTAGACGGCCGTTTGTTTCTATTTGGGACTCATCAACAGTGCGCATCCAATACCAAGATTTCAGTGTTTTTATATATATATATATATATATATATATATATATATATATCCGTAGGTATGTGCATCCGAATACGGTTATTTGTATCTATTGTATAGTGTTGTTTGTTAACTTTTTACTCATTATTTATTATTGGATGCTTAATTATTTGCTGTTGATTATTATTATTAAATTTATTGGAGAGCTAACAATTCATGCATAGCGTGTATTAGGCAAGTAGGTCTGGCGGCGCCTATCCCTCTACATGTAAAACTATAGCCAAAGTCTTCCAACTTGAAGGCCCACTTTGGTAAGAGACACGTGACCATTGATTCCATCATGGGAACCGTTCATCCTGGCTGTTGATTCCAGTCTATGCAGTCCATCTGCTCAATGATGTCGTGTCATCTCGGCACTAGCTGTATACATCGCTATGGAGACCAGTCTGCATCATTGTGCTAAATGGACGTTGACATCATAAAAAAATCATCCACCCATTGATGGTTATTGTTTTTAATCATTCTTGATATCAAGCCACCTTTCTAAACAAAAAAAGTTAGTGGGGAAACCTGGTTAGTCGCCGATGACTCGATCAAGCGGCAGCTGGTACTGGGTTACATGGTACGAGTGGCACTCGTAGAATTGCCTGACACGTAGAAGCTACGTAATGTTAATGTGTTATGTAATTGCACTTTAAAATATCTTATATAGGTTATACAACAACTACTCTTTCTCGTAAGCTGATATGCCATTTATATTACCAAAGTGTTATTAAGCAATGCATTAAGACGTGCCACAAGAATTATAATGATACCAGACAGCTCCTCTTTAACAATACTAATTTTCTCTATAAATCCAACAGCAAAAAATAAAGATTATTAAAGCTATTCACATTCATCATAAGTAAATGTCCATAAATAAATGTAACTATGAAATTTGGTTATTTTATACTTCAACGACAATCGGATTTGAGGCAAATATCAAAACATTTAATAAACATGAAATTCATGTCTGCAAGAACAATTTCTGGCAAAATTGACTGAATTCTTATAAAAAAAAAATGTCGGTCAGTTAGTGACGTGCCATGCTTGATACACGCTTAGGCAATCATGTATTTTTCGATACATGACTGACGAGTCAGATTTTTTCCTGCAGTAGGTTGCCATTTCTTTCTGCGGTAGACTAGTTGCCAGCCAAGGCTATAGAACCCGGTATATCCTGCTATTTACCCATAGCTGTAGGGAGAAAAAGAGGATTTATACTTTCCCCAAGGGTATTAGCACGTAAGTGAATGCAGTAGATTCGACTGGAATTCGAACTCGGCCTCCGATTCCTCAATCCGAGTCGCTATCCATTACGCCACCGTGTATATACATTCACATATAACTAAAGTTCATGCCTAGTGAATTTATACATTGAAGTATTCATTTATAAAACAGAACCTGGGATGCGTAGCTTTGAAAAAAAATAGACGACCCCTCTCAGCGTCATGCTGTAATCAATCCGTCTTGTGAAACGATTGTTGATCAACAGCTTTATCATCTGAGCCAAGATGTTGACGAGGAGCTGGATTCATAGCTTATCCTATTGTCCTCGTGATCACAGCTCCATCTTTATCCATTAAGGGGATTTGGCGGTAAGTGGATTTAGGTCGGATTGTTAGTGTACTAGTGAACATGCCCTGTCTGGATGTAATCATGAATACAGAATCTATTTGGGCTTTTTGAATTGAACAAAAATAGCAATATATAAAGTCAGAATTCGTAATCTTCCGTACGTATCTACTGAATGAGACCAACAGCTAATATACGCATTTTTTTTTTGCTCTTTTTATTTATTTTTTTTTTTTTTTTTTTTTTTTTGAACCACAAGATTTTTGTCCCAAACTAAAGTTTACTGTTTTGTCAAGATTCTTATGCATTAGAACCGATTTTAAAAATTATCGCTGCGATTTATTTCAATTATGACAAAGTTTATCGTGATTTAATAGGTGCAGATTTTCCCGTTTCTTAATACTTTGCTTAGCTTTTGGAAGGCATTTTCGCTATCCTAAATGCGCCTTCGGAATACAGCATCGCACATTCAGTCCTCTATTTAAACACTTCGCAGATAAACAGGGAAATTTCGTCAGAAACAAAGAAAAGGGTATTGGACTATTACGTAATATCAGTTCTCTTCTATGGCAGTGAATGCTGGACAATCTCCTTGCAGATGACGAAGAGGCTTGAAACAACAGATATGGTTTTACAGAAGGATGCTGAGAATACCATGAAGCGAACATGAATCTTTAAAAATGGAAACAAAACGATCACTTTTATTTAACATCAGAAAGAGACAGTTGAAAATTCTAGGGTGCATAATGAGAAAAGAGGGCATCGAAAATTTGATACCCATAGGACAGGTTTATGACATGTCATACATTGCTAGGTTATTTAATATCGAATTAGTCAAACCGACCTAGGCTTACTAACCATTACGCCTCGCCAATGCGCTCATAAAGCTAAGGAGACTGAGAGTGAGTATATATATATATATATATATATATATATATATATATATATATATATAATTATTTTATAATTATTTTGGTATATATATATATATATATATATATATATAATTAATCCATAGAATCTAGAAGAATCCTCAACAGAATGTAAAAAGCACTAGACGGCCGTTTGGTCCTATTTGGGACTCATCAACAGTGCGCATCCACTACCACGATTTCAGTGTTTATATATATATATATATATATATATATATATATATATATATATATATATATATATGCTCAATGATGCATTATGGGTAACAAGGCATATTATATAACCTAGCGTTTATTGGGAAGGCGGTAATGGTTATATTTCAAATTATTCTAGAGGCTATTGAGTATAAATTACTGTGGATCCGAATATCTATTGTATAGTGTTGTTTGTTAACTTTTTACTTAATATTTATTATTGGTCGCTTAATTATTGAAACAGAGGATAACAACACATAACCCACCCTAGCGAAGTTGAGTAAATGGATGGCAGAACCGGGCTTAGGGTCGATAACAAATATACAAAATGTATCAAGCACTTTTTTCTTATGCACTCTGTCTCGCCGAAGTTTTCCTGATTTTTAGGAAAGTAAAGAATACATTAATTAATTATCGATATTTTTGTTTCGAGAAAATCTGAACAAGTGAATGCGCTTTAAAGCTTGCTCGTGAAGCTCTTCGTAGCCGAACGATCAAAGCACGTCGGATAAAAAGGATTTTTCTGCAGGTTTGAATCCTACCAGAACACACATTTTTTAAATAATTTTTCTCAAGTTTGCAGGTGTGTAGATTGAAATAAAATACTGTTTAAAATAAACATAGGGACTATCTGAAATACAGGTATTGACTAAAAATAACGTTTGAAGTCATAAAAATTAAAAATGTCGGATTAAAAAATAGAATCTATTAAATGGGACAACGTTACTATTACGAGGTGGCACTAGTTTTATGGATTTTACTGGATTTTTTTACATAATTTTATTCTTTATTCTATGAACGTTTTTTCGCCTTGCACCGTTTTCTTTTAATTTTAAAGTAATTACGAAAGGACAATGATCAGTATCTTTACTTTATTTTTCTTTCATTCCTGTACAACTTTCATTGAATTCTTCTTTTTTCTTTCTTTTCTCCTTTCATTTCTTTACTTCTTTCATTTCATGCTTTTTTCCCCCAGATTTTATTCATTTTCTAGACATTTTATTTCATATATCTTTCTTTCATTCTTTTTTTCCCTTCTTTCCCTCAAATGGTATTTCCTTCTCGATTCTTGCTAGTACCAGGCGGTAACATTTTCTGAGACGTTGGACACCTTTATAAACCTGTAAGCCATTTTTAAGTTCATCACTCGTTCGCCTCACCGATAAAGAAGTGATCCATCTTCACGTGATTCTTAAATCTGTCAGTTTTCGCTCCATCTTATGCAAGACTCGTATCGAATTTAATTTTGCTCGCTCTGTGCCTATTCTGTGTTTGTTATAACAGCCAACACATGATCGATATTATTAAGTGGAAATCACTCGCTTCATATTACTCGCTTGGTATTGTCGTGGTGAAAATACTGTAGAAATTACAAGTTTCAAGATCAGTGAAGGAAGTCAAAATTATTAAACAAAGAAAATGAACTGGATATAAGTATTCAGTTATAGATGAAGAGGTTTAAAATTTTTCCCTTAGGAAAATGGTCACCTGAAGAAAACCAGTAACTTCGTATAACGCTCATAGTTCTGGTTAATAATACTGTAAGGAAAAATGGAGCAAAACTTTGAGTGAAAAACAGATTTAATCACATGAAAGACATGGATTAATAATACAGTAGAGAATAGCGTAGTTCAGTGTGGCAATGCGTACGACTCAACCGCTACGACTTGCGACCCATTTTGCGACGACCATTCCTACGAGCAGACAATCTTCTCATAGCTGATGGACGAGTCCATGTACAAGAATTAGTGTAGAGAAGGCCGGCCGTCTATCTACACAACATAATATATAAGACCTAAACAATAAAACAATATACGTTAGGTCAATAGGTTACATTTTTGAATCTTTCTATAGCAATATGAAATGAGATAATTTCTTGTCAGGAAGTCTGGAATAACGAATTATTATTTACATTACTTATATGCGGAACGTTGTCCTCATCTTTGTTGTTAGCACAACGTTTCAGCTGTTGTGAGATCCAGCCTTCATCAGGCGTATGCCGACCGACGATCCATATAAACCTCTGGCCTTCATCAGGCGTATGACGATATACACCTGATTAACGTCGGAGAGCAGAACAGCCGAAACGCTGGAATAACAACAAAGACGAAGACAGTAATGTAAGTAGTCTAATGAAATGAGATATTTATTTTACTTAATGAATTCATTACAATAATTTCTGATTATCCCATATTTAAAAGTATACTCATATCGGTGTTTGCATTTCTATAGGTTAGAACTCCTAATTAGTAAGCTTAGTCTGACACAAGGCTACAAATATAAAGCACCTAATGAGTTTCGAATTTACTACTAATGGTGAACCATTGCGCCATACCGAGGTGTCCATTTGTGTATACAAAGAGCTATTGAGTACAATATCTTCAGAAATTTTGCACGAAGCCCCGATGTATATACTTTTACCGGCGAAAAGAGGGAAATAGGCAAGACAAGTTTCAATTACTATGTGTTCATTTTTGCGCAAATGTCCCCTGCCCCTGGGAAAATGTATACATTCAATTTTTTTTATGTTTTTTGGGTCTATAATCTAGTTGATTCCATTTTTTTTTTAATATAATAATTTTAAATTTTAAATTCCCAGCGTCTCTCTTTCTCGTTCGTGCGCATGTGCAGTGACATCAACGTAAACAAAAACTTAGTCCTAAGAAATGAAACGCGTTACACGAAAACTTTTTCCCCTCTGTCTTTCTTCTTTCCCCTAAAATTCTCTTTTATGTAGAAAATAGTTTTCCTTATATATTTTTTTTTACAGGAAAGGACAACTACGGCGATTTTAATTTAAAAAATAGTTTCCCCTTACCTTATCGCACAAATAGTGATCGATAATGCTGAGATTTTGATTGATATTTTTTACGCGACCTAAAACATTATTATTATTGAATATTGTCGAATCGATAAAATCGATTATCGGAATGACTGGGAAGATTTATACTGACTAATATTATTGATTGATTGGTTGAGGATATCAGGTTTTATATGTCATCGGAAAGTATAAGCCATAATTTTGTCATATGTAGTTTGTGCAATATATATATATATATATATATATATATATATATATATATAAAAAAGGCTTAAACACTAATATTCCATGGTCATAATTTATTCCATTGGAATCGTAAATACGATCCAATATATCAGACCTACAAATTCAAAAAGAAAACAGAAAAAAACAACTCCGGGAGTAAAAAATAAAATTTTGTGAAAGTGTATGTATGAGAGTTAAATGTTAGAGTACATGAAAGCTATATTTTAGATATATGATTGCATATGTATGTGCATATTTACCACTAAAATTATCAATATATATATATATATATATATATATATATATATATATATATATATATATATATATATATATAAAATGAAAAGACAATAGGAAAACTATACTTAGTTTAGCCAACGCGTTTCGTCATTCAACGGACTGTATCAAGGCAAATCTGCTGGTTTTATCTTGCAGCAAGTATATATTTGACAATTACTCAAAATTTCAACTTTAAGAACGCTCATGAATATTCAGCGAGATAATTAAAAAATTTAGATATTAGATCCTAGATTACGTCATATTGCATCTTTGAAAGGAATTTTTTAATTTAAAGACGCTCAATAACAAGTTAACTGAAATGTCCAGGTATTTAAACCATAGAATACGTCATTTACTATACTCGAAAAAGAATAACGAAAGAAAGAAAAGAAAAAAAAAGAAAAGGTTTCTTGAATTGAAATATGAGAAGGACGTTTGTATTATGCATCTCCAAAAGTTGAAATGATGGATTCAGCCATTTTCCTTTGATTTTTCAACACATTTGTTGTATATGTTGGCTTGGGAAAGTAGTCATTTTTCCTTCAGGAATAGTGAGATTGGGAAAAGGCCGAGGCGTAGATTGATATTTTGATAATATTCGACGGCGGCATTCTCGAGGATTTTCCTTCTGAGTAAATTACTTTCTCTTGATGAGTGTGGCATTTTTTAGATCAAAGTTGTGGACGAATTTATTTCTATGTGTGACTAGTGAATTTGTTAAATTATTATTTATAAGGTTTCTCTTTTGTTCATAGGCACTTTTAAAAAAATGTCTGCTTGTTTCTCCAATGTATTGTTAATAACAGCCTAGTTTATTTTATATATGTGCCTTTCCCAGAACTATTACCGATATGGGTGTTTTTAGATATGACTACATCCATGATGGTTTTGGAAGTGGTTGTAACTATTTGGATGTTGTTTAAATGAGAGAAGGTATTTTGGATAGTGGATGGTATAGAATTCGTAGCTAGTATTATGTATCTATTTTTGTTTATTTTTGTTTATTGTGGATAATGTTATAAATATTAATGTACATTTAGGCAGCAACCTTTCTTTGGTAAATATGACAGACAAGGAAAATTTAATTTTTTATTTAGTTTTTATAGCGTCCTTACATTTTTCCGTAAGGGAGTACAAAAAGGTGTTGTTGATTTCTATTCATGTTTTGACTGTTTAAGATGAATTTTATTTTTGTGTGGTTTTGAATACGAGGAAGAACGTTTAATCCGAGCTTTTGCAGGTTTAGTGGGCTGGAATTCGAAATAAATCATTTTTTAAAATCTTTTCAAACCTCCATTCCCACTGTTAAATAGAGTGAGATTGAGAGAAAGTTGTTTAATGTACAGGGTCTCTCATATAGCGAGATGTTTCCGGTAATGTGATAGATAGATAGCTAGCTAGATAGATAGCTAGCTAGCTAGCTAGCTAGATAGATAGATAGATAGATAGATAGATAGATTTATCAAGCCAAAGTTTTCATAATAAAATTGAAATTATCCAAAAGATGTTGGTAGTGTGTCATGCATTTCTAAAATTATATATACAAGGCAATAGAACAAGTTGAAATATTCTAGTATATTTAAGCGAATTTTGGTCGCTTATAATGACAGGAATGTAAAAGCAGTGCAACGAATTTCGGCGCGGAATTTTAAATCATCGAGCAGAGTTCAAATTCCGTCCTTATATCCTGCGTTCACGTTCACACAGATGTCCGTCGGAAAGGCATGAATCTGTCTATTCTCTTCCCAACAGGACAACAAAAATATGTATGAATGATTCATGTAATGTAAATTGAACTGCACCACATACTTGATATTAAAATAACTGATCCAACGTGCAACTTTCGGATAATAATTGTGACATTCCTGTATTTATTGACAATTTAGTTTATGCCACATTGACTGAAAAACCTACCAGTACAAAAGAATTCTCCTATTACCATATTAGTACAAAAAACGCACAATCTTAAAATTTAAAAATTCAACCTCAGCGTTGCGACCGTACGCTCCAAAAAAATTCTTACAATTAACAATAATACATTTCTAAAAACATATTTCGGATTACATCTATTCTTTCGTTGTCCTGTTATTACCGAGAAGTAAAAAAACAAAAACAAATCTATTTCCATACCTGATGATGTCTGTATGAACAGATGAAAGCTTGTAAAAATCTAAAAAAAACTAAAAAAAAAGACCTTATGCAACTGGAATTTATAAACAGGGATCATAACATTCATCTACAGGTTCGGGGTTAATGTACTTTATTAAATTTGTTTATGAAGATGTATTCTCGCCGTTTAAATCATTAACTTCTATATCTGTTTTTTGTATGAATGATTCATGTAATATATATATATATATAAATGCAGATGTCAGTGTGTTAGTGTCACACTTTTTCAGCGTAGGCTAACATATCTCTACCATTTTGGAATCAGGCTGACTCCGTGAACAAATTAAAAACATTTTGGGTCGGACTCGGACCCACAGTGATGAAATTTTGGATTCCAAATTTTCATTACTGCGATTGTTTTCGAATCCCGCTATTTTGACTACTACTGATAAAAATAATTAAAGGGACACAACACTCTAACTTTCAATAGTTAATGTTCAAATGAAAAAATTACTGTTCTCAAATTACAGTGTTTAAAAAAATTGTTCGGGTTTTCAACATTACTCCTAGAGGCCGTTGCCCAATAAATCATATCATTTTGGAATCAGGTTGACTCCGTCAGTAAATTAAAACCATTCCGGTTCGGATCCAGACCCGCAATCCTGAAATTTGGGATTCCCAAGTTTTCATTACTGCGATTGGTTTCAGCGATTTTTTTTTTATGTGATTTTTTGCGACGAATTTTTTTGCACGATAACAATTTTTATACCAAGGAAATAAATTT
Organism: Acanthosepion pharaonis; assembly: GCA_903632075.3. Taxonomy (NCBI): domain Eukaryota; kingdom Metazoa; phylum Mollusca; class Cephalopoda; order Sepiida; family Sepiidae; genus Acanthosepion; species Acanthosepion pharaonis. The sequence continues at coordinate 3,607,616 of CAHIKZ030004155.1, read as the reverse complement.
GGGAATAATCGAAATTAATTGCGAAATCCAACGAAAGTCACCCATGAAATGAAAATTATTTGTTTGTACGTACATCAAATTGTCTTTAAATTAAGTGGCGGCAGAAGAAATATTGTTGAACTTTTAAAAGTAAGCTTAAATATTAATGTAGCGATCAATTTTGAATTTTTCTGTAGTTTATTGTTGCCTATCGCATCTACTCTTCCTTAACTCTTGTGATAAAGGCCCAATCAAGACCTCAGCAGGAGCTAGCTTAAATGCCAGCCGATAGGGCAGCTTTTAACTTTACAATAGCTCATGTTCAAATCCAAAATTTGCATAGTGTGTCTCCGACCATATAAATATGGTTGGTACCGGGAAGACTGTTAGAAGGAATCAAGAGATTCAATCCAGAGACTCTGCCCGACTGCGACTAAGTCAACAAAATCTCCAAACGGTCTTCCCAAGAATATACAAAAACTATATGTAAATATTGTGTAACTTTTTTGTTTCAATACATTTTGTTCTAAGTACATTTTGTGTTGTATTATTATTCCATGCATTAATCAAAATTTCAACAATGGCGACGAGGTAGTAAGAACTTTAAAAAATTACGGAAAAAAAATGAATTGATAATTGATAGCCTTTTACAATTGGGACAAGTCTTTGAAGAAAACTTTTGCTGAAGGAAAAAATTATTAATTAAAAAGTCCAACATCTAATGGAACGGCAAAATTTGATTCTGAAGTTTGGATATTTAAAACTCGTTAAAGGACAACTAAGCATATAGGAACGTTCACTCAGAAAAATCTGAAAGGTGGCGTAAACGAATAACGGTGAATTTTATATATATATATTTATATATATATATATATATATATATATATATACAATGTTTGTTTTTGCTCATGAAATACTGATTAGAAAGAGTGGGTATGGCCGATCACTTTTCAATATCTCTTGGTAAAGAAGCCCAAAGAGGAAAGGGAACAACAGGATACAGTGTCCGGCGCCCGGCGCCCGTGTAGACGCAAGGGTCCATGAAAAAATGAATACAAAATTAATATATTAGGTGACATTAGAATAGTCTCGATCTGTGCCATTCAAAATCGTGTTAAAACATCTCAGATAACAGAACGAGTTCTGACACATTGCATATTGCGCGCAAATCTAATAACTTCGTACAAAAATGTCCATTTCAACATCAATGTATCCCGCTGAGTAACCGAGACTGCCCCAACCTCCGAGAATGAAACCGACGCTCCCGTGGGCTATGTTATACATACATACATACCCATATATATATATATATATATATATATATATATATATATATATATATATATATATTACTTCACTTTTTTACTGGTCAAACTGGAATAGTTTGGTATCAAGTCTTGTACAAATTTTTTTCATATTTTGACATTATATATATATATATATATATACATAGATAGATAGATAGATTGTTAGATAGATAGATAGATAATATTCAATAAATATACACATACATATTGAAAATATATAAATATATACACATACATGCATACACATACATATATAAAAATATAAAAAAAAATTCAAAAGAATAAAATCCAGGTAAGACTCAATGTCCAGGACAGAGTAAGAATATAATAAAAAAAAATTTTAACACTAATATTCCGATGGTCATAATTTATTCCATTGGATTCATCAGTTGATGAATTGGACCGTATTCTACGATTCCAATGGAATAAATTATGACCATGAACGAATATTTGTTGTTTAATTGAATTTCTTTGATATTATTATTATTAACAAAGGTATAGTGCTGTGGATAAAATCGTATAAATTACGCAAAAATTAAAAAAAACATTGATATCTCAATTTAACAAATATGTTTACCAAAATTAGGATAAATATCTTGAAATACTTCATGTCTCGGATACTCTCGCCTTCATGGAACTCCTTCCCTTCTCCTTTTTCCCTGTGAGCTATAATCTCCAGCTATTCAAATGTAATGTCAATCGATATCTCCAGTCGCCTTTTCTATCCACTATCCTCATCCTTCCTTCTATCCCCTATCTGATTTTGCTATTTCCTGTAACCCCTAGCATCCTAGTGGCTTCCCCGCCTTGATTGGGGTGAAACTTGCTTAAAAAAAATATATATATATATATATATATATATAAATATATATAATTTAAAGGCTAAGCGTCCCTTTATTTTCAACGTTTCTAGATGTTAAGTAGTCGAATTGACGTTTGTTGTTTTCTTTCACCTGCAGATAACTACATAAAAAAAAAAAAACATTATTAGTCTAAAGAACGTTTCGGCCATTGCCCCATCCGCCCTTCTTCAGATGTTTATTGATCCGGGTGATTTTCAAGGAATTTCGAAATAAACCCTTTATTTGAAATATATGGGTAAATTTCTCTCGTCTCTCGGTCCAAGTCTAGGGATATCTCGTCTGGAAATGCAGTGAACATCACACAGCCGATATGTTGGGATAATAACAAGAAAAATGAAGACAACAGCACATAATAAATAATGAAAACTCCTTATACTAGAAATTCAAACAGAAATTAGTCTGAAGTAATTGTTTCAAGGGATAACACGTATAATGTAGAAATTGTGTCTGTGTGTGTGTGCGTGTGAGTTGTGTGCTCGCGTGTATGTGTGTGTGAGTTTGTGGGGGTTATATTCTAATTCAATTATCTGTGTGTGTTTGAAAAATGTACAATAAACTTGTCGAAACGAAATTGAGATATCGAAACAACGTGGAAAAGCTTATAAACGACGTGTTTCGTCGATGTCTGTGGGGCTCGGCTTCTTCAGAAGCTGAATCCAGCAAATGTCGGGCATTAACGCCTTCATTTTCTAACCATTTCCCGGTGGCTATCTTATTCTCTCTCTCTCTCTCTCTCGCTCTCTCTTTCCCTCTCTGTCTTTCTCTCTTTCTTTCTATAAATAGATAGAAAACACAAAACAAAACAGATAGATAGATAGATAGATAGATAGATAGATAGATAGATAGATAGATAGATAGATAAAAAAAAGATAGAGACAGAGAGATAGTGAGATAGATGTAAAACACAAGACGATAGATACATAGATAGATAGAGAGAGAGAGATATATAAAAGCACAAGACGATAGATAGACAGATAGATAAATAGATACTTGTAACATAAGCATCTTCCTTTCTCTCTAATACCGCATTTATTGCATCGTAATTGCGCTGGTGTTAATGTTAGGAGCAGTTAGAATATAAAGTCTGGTTGCAAAATCTTTGCAGTAGTCACAGCAGTTAAACGACCAAGGTTTATATCGTAACTAGCACAACGGCTATCAAATTCAGCCATAACTAGCCTATCAGTAATGACAGCCGTTGTACGAGATATTTTAATGGCTTCGAATTCAGCCTTTTATATCTGCCCCGTTCTACATAATTCTAATACTTACAGACTTCATGCCAACCTGTTGGGCTCTTTCACTATCTCACTCTCTCCACACTATCTGTCTGCTTTCCTCTCTTTCTCTCCCTCTCTCTATTATTGTCTATTATTGAATCACATTAGTTTCTATTTAATCTTATTCATATGCCTGAGCCATCTCATTTTTTTCTTGCTCATTTTTTTTAGTCATCTCTATTCAACGACATATTCGACTTTTTTTTCCTTTACGACTTTCATCTCTCTCTCTCTCTCTCTCTCTCTCTCTCTATCTATCTATCTATCTATCTATCTCTCCTTCTCCTCCTCCTTCACTCACTCCGTCTCCCTAAATTTATCTCTCTCTCTCTCTCTCTTTCTCCCTGTATCTCTCTCTATCTCTCGGTCCTCTCCCTCACTTTCTCATTTTTCTCTTATTCAATCTTTCGCAATCTGTACCTCCGCCTTTCTCTCTTTTTTTTTCTGTATACTTTGAGTATATATGCGTTTGCGTGTGTGCACGCGTATAATAATTTGTAACCCACTTATTTATTTCCCTATAGAACAGGATTTTCAAATACTCTTTATACACCCGCCACGCACCCACACATACACCCCCCACACACACATACATATATATATATATATATATATATATATATATATATATATATAATTATTTATTTAAAAAATGATTCCACTTTAAATAAATAATTATATTTATATCTACTTTTGTATCGAGCACTATTTTTTTAAAATAATAAAAAAATACTAAGGAACTTTGGACTATTCACCGATTAATTTTGAGTTCCTTCCTATTTTCTATATATTTTCACATATATATATATATATATATATATATATATATATATATATATATATATATATAGCAGTATAAGTTATTATAGATATATGCTTATATAATATATGTTATATATATATTTATAATTTATTATATGATATAAGAATATTTTATATAATATATATTGTGAATAAATAATAATATATATTGTAATTTATATATATATTTATATATATGCACAATGATATATTTCGGAATCTTTATGTATAATTCCAAAGAGGATATAGATCCAGAGAGAGCTCAATGTAATAAGAGATCAAATAATTATTATGAAAACAGAAGTTTTAAAAGATCGTATCGATAGTATCGATTACCGATAGTATCGGTTTTAATGAAATAAAATATTAAAATGATCTGTTAAAGTCTCTGTTTTTCATAATCATTCCTCCTATATATATATATATATAGATATATATATATATATATATATATATATATATATATATATATATATATATATTTAAATAGGTTTGAAACGGTACAAAAGCGTATTAAGGCATTAAAAACTAGAAATGTTGTATTGCAGGCCATGATAAGTTTAAAATAAAACACACACCAGTCGACCGGTTTCGTCCCCTCTCGTCAGAACTGTTAACGGGGAATTTAGATTATGAGGAAAAGAAAAAAGTCTGTCATGGGTGACATGAATGAATGGACAGGGAAGGAAGGAAAAAAAAAAAAAATAAAAAATAAAAATAAAATAAAATTATACCAACCAAGCTGCTAGAAGCGCAGAACAGCAAGTCCAAGCAAACAATCTCTTTGTTTGCAAAGAGAAGGCTGCCTGGACCTGATGTAAAGCGACACCAACACCTTAAGATGGAAAAGTGAGTGCGAACTGGCCAAGACGGAAAACCAGTTCACACTGAAATCCATCGCACAAGTTGGATTCTTTATTTACTATTTCAAATGTAGTTGTGGATGCGACTACATAGGTAGAACGACACAGCGGTTGGACGTGAGAATTAAACAACACGTACCTGCGATAATACTAAACAAAAAAAAAAAAATTTTCTTCGGGCGATACCATTCGTAACACATATGGGTCTTCCATTGCGGATCATTTTATAAAGAATCCAACTTGTGCGATACAACATTTCTAGTTTTAATGCCTTAATATATATATATATATATATATATATATATATATATATATATATATATATAGTTGTAGGTTCATATATATATATATATATATATATATATATATATATATATATATGTTGCTTACCCGCGTACGCACACACGCTTACCCGCTTACACACAGTAAGGTCTACCTTGTAAAGGGCCCGAGGGCCACTCGAAGTAGAGGGTTACGTTAGGAGTTACTTTGTACGGATAGGAGAGGAAGGCAATGGTTGACCCTAGACTTGAACAGGTTAAGATTGTAGTGATCGGGTAAACTTCCTCTTCGGAGTCGGTTCCACATAGCAGCGGTTCGCGGGAAGAAGCTGTTCGAGTGGAACTTACTTCTCACCGATGGAATATGCAAGGAATGTGGATGATTTGCTACTATGTAAGAGGCGTGGCGGGTCCTTGCCGTGAAGATTAACCATGGCGGAACCAAGAAATTTAGTTCATCCGAACACTTTCTGTCAATGAAGCGACAGAGCAGCGAGTGGCTCCCAACATCTCGCCTGTGAGAGAGGGGTTGGAGAGCAGAAGTTAATTCGCCACCCATAAGCACTCAGAAAGGCTTTCGGATTTTTTGAGTGCTCTACACATTCGGCCTTGTGTCACATCTAAGTTACGCTTAGAAAATCACTATATCTTATCCGTACGTTTCGCGGTGAGTACATCCGTCAATCGGGAAGCTTAATAGCAACATGGAAAATATTCACAGAAATGATATTTCTCCTTTCTTTTTTTTTTTTTTTTGTGCAATCTAATCTTTGTTTATATATTTTTTAATCGAATTTGCCCCAAGCAAGGCAGTAAAGCAACTAAGACAAAGAGTGGTTATTGGCTGTGAAAGAATTAGAAAGCAGAAACATTATGAAAGGGCGAGAACAATAGACGTGTAATCAGGAAGCCAGTAATAACGATTGACATTGCATTTAAATTTTTGAAGATCAAAGTTGACCGGAAAGCATGTGGCCGGATGAGAGTTCCACAAGTGAGAAGTGCGAGTAAAGAAACTGTTAGCATAGAACTTACGGTTACATCTAGCCAGTTCAACTTTAAATTGATGAGACCTTCTTGCCAATCTAATACTGAGCTTAAATTTATAACGGCGAACACATCATTCAAACAATATATATATATATATATATATATATATATATATATATATATATATATATTAACGCTCTATCCCTGGCTTCGATAATGAGCACTCTAACACAAAGCCTGCACGCCTCCTTTCTCAACAAACCACTGAAAAACCAGCAATATTGGCTTCAAAAGCCGTATTTAAAAACCTGATATTTAAATATATAATATATATATATATATATATATATATATATATATATATATATATATATATATATTAAAATGGACTAAGTTCGAAAAATTATTTTAATATATTTATTGTTTATACGTTATTTTTATAGATACAAATATTTAAGTAAATGTTCTGTTTATGATAAACAGTATTAACATTTACCGGGCTGAATGTCGGAGAAATTACATAAAAATATGTCTCGTCATTTATAAACTATATATATATATATACTCTCTATACATACATATATATATATATATATATATATATATATATATACTATATATATATATATATATATATATATATATATATTTTCTATATATATATATATTTCTCTCTCTCTCTTCTCTATATATATATATATATATATATATATATATATATATATATATATATATATATATATATATACTTTCTCTCATGTAGCGCAACATGACACAGCGTATATAGCATATGTGCGGCACAAGGACACCGTTATAGAATAGTCACTGAGAAAATAATTCACTTCGGTGGAGTAAGTCTTTCTCTCCCCTCATATCCAAGCACCCACGTACACACATATATGTATGTGTGTGTCTATGTATAGAAGATATTTTTAGTTACTTCTGATCTTGCTCTTTGTCGATTTCCTCACATTTCTTTAATAATTTATTCGTCTTTTTTATTATAATTTCACTCGTCATTATTTCTCTCTTACGTTGTTCCTCTATCATTTTTCTCACCCCGCCAGCTTCTTCTCCTCTTACTTCTGCCCACACTTCCTTCTCCATTTTAAACGCTATCCAAACAAATGCCCACTAAATATATTTACGTGGTGAGGCCAGATGCGCACGCATGTGTGTTCACGGATCGATATGCAGGTTTCAATGCCTCCATAGATGAAAGTGGAAGCAAAATGAGAAAGGCTGGAAAACAAAAATCACTCAGCTGACTGTGTGCATCACTTCAGAGCAGATGCACGCACCAATTCACGTACCTTTGTGCGCATGCTCGGACTTTACGGTTGCGCGACTATTTTGACAGCGGACTATTACACGTACGATACAGAAAATGTGTAAAACGAGTCAGTGGATTAGCGAGAAGAGTTCTTGCACGTTTGAAATAATAGTTACGTGTCAATATGATGAGTTTAATTCAAGGAAGGTTACATCAATGATAACTTAAGATGCCCTGTAAATTTAGTAAGAGAGAGAGAGAGGCGTAGAATGGTATCTTGATGAGAATAAGCATCACTCAATGTCTGTGATTCAGAGCTTGGGACATGACATGTATTTTACCGGAAGTCGTTTATATATTTATTTGGGTTAAATTATTTTGCTTGTTTTTTTTTGTTTTTTTTTTTCTTATTTTATTTATTTTTTTAATCGGTGTTTTTATTAACGTAGTAAAAGTTTGTTTATATCACTTATTTAATAGTTTTGTTTTGGTTTGAGAATTTAATTAAAGCTACTTGTTCGGTTTTGGAGTTGATTGTTGTAGTTCATTCTAACTATTATTTTGGCAGGAACAGTTTTTAATTTGTGTTTATTTGGGTTGATTATCTTTATTTGTTTTTCCTAATGGTAACTTTATCGGGATTGGTTTGTTTATTTATTTCCTTTAATTTAATTCACTTTTAAATGCTATACCCCTTCAGGCCGTAGACGTTAATATCTTTCCACATGTTCCTTTTCTTTAATACCAATAAATTGCTATGACTTCTTAGGATATACATGACTACAGAGTCCATTCTACCTTACTATTTCTCCATAGTTGGTGATTTTTCATTTAGACCGATTTTTACCCAAGGCTATAGAATACAATATGTCCTGATTTTTACCCATAGTTGGTGGGGAGATGGATTCATACTGTTCCAAAGGTTATTAGCACGTAAGGAGAATGCAATACGTACGTAGCGCAACGCTTCAATTTCCGGCCAACGCTTTTGCGTTCTCTTTCACACAAATACTCTTGGGAAAGGTAAGACTCTTCACCACCCCACATCCAACTATAGATTAAATAGCAGTATTGGCTGGTCTCTGTAGGCTTCAGTGGCACCCGGTCTAAGAGAAGGAAAATTCTGAATTCCAAAATAAAATCCAAATACTCCATTATCTTTCACAAGAAAGCATGGTAATTCACAGATAATAAAAAAAGAATCTGTGAAGAACTATTATCGCTTATGTCCCGAAGCTATATGTTGTTTGTTTGTATAAGAAAGAGGCAAACATATCCAAATTACTGCACTTCGAAATGCATTTATAAACATGTTCCAGAGATTATTTCCTTTAGTTTCGAGTTCCTGCTTAATTTGAACGGTCAACGCCAGGACAATTTTTCTGATCTTGCTTTTCAAATATAATTTCACTTTCACTTTTACTTTCAGTTTCGCTATATCATGGATTTTGAAAGTATGTCATTGTCTTTCAAGAATGGATTTGGTGGTTCTCTTTTCTCTTTTCTGCTATAATTCAGAAATTTACTCATTATATTAAACCATTGGCATAAATATTAACAAGGAACGATTAAGTTTTCCAAGGAATCCATAAATGATTATTTTAAACAGATTTATTTCGCTTCAATTGCTCTTTGTTGCCTTTAATTAAATGAAATTATTTTTCTAGCTCTATCATTGGACTTATTCGATTATATTTTACATTTATGTTACGTTAAATCAGATAAATGTGGAATGGATCATCGACGATTGAAAATCGAAAAAGAAAATCGATGTTTTTAACATTATCAAAAATTGGATCATATAACAGTGAATGAGAAGACTTTAATGAGGAGAAAGAACACTAAGGGGACAGGGTTCAGGAAGGTAAGAAGATTGACGTTCCATTGAAAATTTTGAAGATTTATCTAAGAAGAAACCGGAAGGGAGCTCCACAGACGAGAAGTACGAAAAAAGAAACTATTAGAATAGAACTTACGGTTACATTTAGTTCAGCAGTAAAACGATGAGACCTAATTGCCAATCTAGTGGTACGCTTAAATTCAAGCAGTTGGGGTATCAAGTTGGGAAATGCATCAGGTCAATTGTCATGAAAATATTTATAGGAAAAACAGAGAGAGGCCACATCACAGTAGTGTGAAAATGACTAAAGTCGAGATGCCAGATCAGGACTAATAACATTACAGACTCTTTGGATTTTGTCTCGAGATATATAGCAGGAGCACCAGACCAGATATGGCAGCAATATTCAATGGACGGACCAATGGTAGATTTATAAATGTGCAAGATGCATTCTGACAAGAAAAGCTGTCTGGCATGACACAGTGAAACAACTTTTCTAACAGCAGATCTAGCAGTGATTTTTTCAATATAATCACTACATTTCAGATCAGTGGAAAACATGAGACCAAGAATGCACAATAAGTAGCTCTCCTGGAGGTTAGCATCAGCCATGGTGATGAAAGGCAAAAATGGTTGTCTATCATGATTAAAGATAGCAGTTTCGTTTTGGAGGCATTCAAATTTACGAACCATTTCCTGCCTCAGTTAACCACTGATTGGCATTTTTTCGAGAAAATTAATCGGATCTGACAAAATTCAAAGAATGGTCTGTAATGTAATCGATCCTAACTTAGTATCTGGAATTCAGTGACTTTCTCATCGACTTTCCCTTTTCTAGAAATATTTTCATGGCAACTGTTCTTATGAGTGTTTCTACCTGGTGCCTCGACTAGAAGAATTTAAGAGTTCTTACAAGATTGGCGACTAAGTTTCACCATTTTACTATTGAAGTAGCTAGATGCAACCGCCACTGCTATTGCATGCGAGTAAAGAAAGCTTTTCTCGCACTTCTCACCTGAGGAACTCACTTTCGATTTCTTGTTTCCCTGCCACCAACAATCATCAAAAATTTAAATGCAACGTCAGTCGCCATTTTGCGTCTCCCTGGATGCTGTTTCTTTAGTGTCTCCTTTTCTCACTCCTACTTTCTGATGTCTTCTCATTCTCTACGCCCAAGTGGCATTATCGCTTTGCTTGGGGTGAAACGGTTTTAATATATATATATATATATATATATATATATATATATATATATATATATATATATATATATATATATAAAAAAAGAGATACCGCAAACGTTTTTTGTAATGTGGATTTTTTTTAAATATTATGCTTTATTTTCCATAATATTTTTTTTTAATCCACATTACAACCAAAAAACGTTTGCGGTATCTCTTCTTTTTAATATACACACGTTTATCTCATTGGAACTACTATAACCTCTTCCTTTTTATATATATATATATATATATATATATATATATTATTTTAAAAAGGGTACACATGTGTGAGATGATATAACAAAACAGGGATAACAACTCAAACACGTGAACCCACTAATATATATATATGTGTGTGTGTGTGTGTGTGTGTGTGTGTGTTTGGCGACAGCGGATATGCTAGGGATGCTCTTGGCAAAAAAAACAGATCTAAATGTTTAACACTCTGACTGATTTAGCCACGTTTTGTATCTAGCGTTTTTACCAAAAGCATTCCTCGTATATGCAACGTAAAAAAAAACTCTCAGGCGCTGATAACTCTAATTTTCTTTCATATATATATATATATATATATATATATATATATATATATATATATATGATTTACCTTGCTAAAATGATTTCCTCTTCTACATTTACTAAAATGAATGAATTCCCACGTTTCTTCACAGGAAATTTGAAAGGCAAAGGAAGGAAAGAGGGAAAAAAACAAAAATAAAGAATAAAAGGAGAGGGAATACGAATTTGGCTACAATAGAGGAGGGAGCTCTATTGATATAAGGGGGTAAACAACTTAACTTAGTTATGGTGGAGCCAGTATACATAAACGCGACGGTTGTATACCGACTCCACTATGATCACCTTAAATTCTTCTCTATATTTATATAACTCCCTCCTTTATTATAGGCCAATTCTTACTTTGATAAGTCCAGGGGAAAACATTTTTCCATGGATGACATGGTCATCTGTATGAGCTAAATTGTTTGGATCTCATTAATTGTAATTCACTTATATGCTCCATAATAAAGATTATATTGAGCTCTCTTTTGTGGATCAGTTTTAATATTTTATATTAATAAAATCTACTTGGATTACTTACCCACGGATTTTGAAACAGTATATATATATATATATATATATATATATATATATATATATATATATATTAATAAATGGACAAAAAGTCCGACAATTTATTTATATATATATATATATATATATATATATATATATATATATATATATATAAAGCATTTCACCCCAAACAAGGCGGGATGCCACTAGTACGCAGGGGGGTTACAGAGTGTGAGCGAGAATAAAGAGGTATGATGGAGGAAAGGATGAAGAGAAGAGCAGGGGATAGTTCAGGGCATTTGAAGATGTCGATTGACATTACATTTGAATAGTTGGAGATGATAGCTATCAGGGAAACAACTAATAGAAAGGGAATTCCACAGACGGGAGGTGCGAGACATGAAGCAATTGGAGTAGAAGAGACGGCCACATTTAACCGTTTCGACAGTGAAAGGTTGGGACTGAGATGCCAACCTTAGTAGCACGCTTTAGATAGATAGATAGATAGATAGATAGATAGATAGATAGATAGATAGATATCAAATGAGCTCTCCCGTCGTTTTCGACGCATGTGTATCCAATAATTCCTGATTTATTTCAGTTTGCTCTGTGACTGTGTCGTTATTGTCCGTGACTGCAGCATTAAAGATTGATTGATTTGCTTTCTTTTTTTTTTTTTAGGCTTATTAATTCTTCGTGGATTATTTAAATTCGAAGCATTTTGGGGGTTCTAAGAATAATTCTTATTTTGCGAGTGGATATTGTCATATCAATTATCATGCGTTTAACAGTAGCATTGACGAACAACCTTTGAAGTATTCTTCAAGTCTTGTATTATTAAATGATGCGTATAGCTTGCGAAATAAGGCAATAATATGAAGTCAGTTTAATGGCAGTTGCCTGAGAATATCATGAACCGAACATATGAGCAACGACGGAGTTTTAAAGAAAATGAAAACAAAAAGGACATTTTTTTAAATCATTTCACCCCAAAGAAGGCAATAAAGCTTCTAGGATTACTGAGTGTTAGAAAATAGGAGAAAAAAACTACTATTAAGGGTAGAGGGCAATAAAAAAATAATAATTAAGAAGACAGAAGATAACGATTGACATTGTATTTAAATTTCTGAACATCAAAATTGATTGGGAAGCAAGAAGCCGGAAGAGTGTTCCACTAGCGAGAATTTCGATAGAAGAAACTGTTAGCATAGAACTTTCGGTTGCATCTAGCCATTTCAACTGTAAATTTATGACCCCTTGCCTTCAATCTAGTACTGAGCATAAATTCCTAATGTCCATGTACTATAAAGGAAAGTTCATCAGAACAATTACAATTAAAGTATTTATAGAAAAGGCACAAGAAAGCAACGTTACGGTGAGATGCCAGGTCAGGATCAATAACATTGCAAATCCTGTTGCCAGACCAAATGTGGTAGCAATATTCAAAGCCAGAAAAAAAGATAGACTTATAAATATGTAAAATAGATTCTGGCGAGAAAAATTATCTAGCACGTCACAGTGAACCAACTGTCTTAGCAATTGATTCAATATACACTTTCCACTTCATGTCAGCTGAAAACATTAGTCCAAGAAGGCGCACTGACTGGAGGTTAGCATCAGCCATGCTGATTGAAGGTAGAAAGGATTCTCTCAGATGATTAAGAAAAAGAGCAGTTTCGTTTTTGAGCCATTAAGTTTAACAAGCCACCTCTTACCCCATTTAATAACACATTGTAGGTCATTTTATTAAAATCAGCTGCCAATTTGACCTTATCGGAATGATCAGATTCACTATTAAGATAGGAGTATTTACTCCTGTCTTAATAGTGAATCTGATCGGTTGTCGTGTCATCAGCATAGATACCGAGTTGGTAACTGATTACATCAGAAAGGTCATTTATGGAAATTAGAAACCGCGTAGATCCACCGATAGAACCCTGGAAAACACCTACATTTATGGAGAAAGATCTAGAAGAGTGGCCATTCAAGACAATATTCATTTCGCAACCTCAAAGGAAGACCGAATCAGTTCAAAAATTCGTCCAAAAATGCCATAACCTTTCAACATGTGAAGAAGACCAGTATGCCAAACCCTGTCAAATGCATTCGAGATATACAAAGTAACAGCCAGTCTTCACCATTCTTATCTGAAGTTTGATAGATCCTTTCAGTAATAATTGTTGACCTAGAGTAACGAAAGCCATATTGATTATCTGAAAGAAGACCGAACGATGTGGGATGTTCAACAAATACAGAGATAATAACAGCTTCTAGTACTATCCATCCAGCTAGCTCATTCTGTTATAATAAATAAATTGTCCCAAGGACACGTGGGACTCCCACTTTAAACTCGGTAAGTACGACACTGAAACCCGAATGAAAATTGGGATGGCTAAATGCGTTAAGAAACAGAAAAACTGAACTGTTATGTGATGTGATGTTTGTTCTCCTATTTGACAATAAATACTGGACGGTCTTCTCTCAGAGACTTGAAGCAGCAGAAATGTGGTTCTACAGAAGGAATGATGATGATGATACCATAATCCGAATATGTGAAAAACGTCGAAGTTTTAGAAAAAATAGAACCAAAAAGGAAACTTATGCTTAACACCAGGAAAAGTCGGTTGAAATTTCTAGAGCACCTAATTAGAAAAGAAGGCTTGGAAAACTTGATACTCACAGGACAGATTGAAGACATGAGGAACAGAGGAAAACAACGCATAACATACTTAGTAAATTTGATTAAATGTATAGCGGAAGAGGGTTTAGGAGAAATAACAGTCAAAATTTAATAAGAGCTACAAAGGAGAAGAAATTGTGGAGAACCATGATCGCCAACATCATGAGGGCACACGGCACATAGAAGAAAATTTGAGATGCAGTTTTCTTTCTGCGAATTGGTAATGTGATCATAAGACTGAAACATTTATTTTAGAGAATGGATGCCGCTTGTCTTCGATCGTGTCTCTTTGCGTTTTTCAGAAAATCTAAATCAGGCGCGCAAGGTGTGTCGCTTTAAGTAGACACCATAGGAGGGTCGAGAAGAACTGTTGCTCTCGTATCAAAGAACAAGAGCTCTTCTTTACTGACCTTGACTGTCTACTTGCTGCTTCCTTCCTTATGCGAGCGACCAAAGTGTGATCGACACACACCATTTAAACAGCAGACTTTTTTTTCGCGACGTTCTTCAATCCAGCTTGACGAGAGCACAACAATTATGCATATTTCTTCAACAAAAACAGCAGCAGCATTTTCGAGTCATCATCTCTTTTGGTCCCTCTACTACTGTTGTTACGCGTATTGTTGTCATGGTGAATGATGACGTCAGCGGTGACGTGTCAT